>OZ017783.1:707159-724659 GCA_963969325.1 Lycopodina hypogea | reverse complement strand
TGGGTGAAAACATTGATTTAGCATTTCAGTCAATATTTTAGCTCAACCAACTATCACAGCAACCAACAGAACAGGCATATGAGACACTTTATATAATTACCAATATTTATCACATCACTTTGTAATTTAGTAATATATTATTATTATCAACATCCATCATTTTTTTTTTATTATCTATTCATTTTTAAATGAATTTAAAAAAATAATGTATTATTGTTAAAATAATAATTAAAAAATAAAAAATAAATGTAAGAGTTCCTTATATTTCATGTTGTTTAAAGTAAGTGAGACTAAATTAATGAATCAAAAATTTCTTATGCAGAAAATTAACAATCTATTTTGATGAATTGATATTGCTGTTAATCCAAGCTTGCTTGAAGTATTGAATAGAAATATTCAAACATTACCATTTTAGCTATGATGGTACACTCAATCATTTGAATACAATTTGATGAGATGCATAGATATCAAACATAGTAGGGCTTCACTTGGGGGCATTGCCTTAGCAATGGTAGCTTCTTCAACGTTGGAAGCAATTCTACACTAGAAGGTCAGTACTATCATATAACTCCAGGAAGAAAAAAATATAAAATTCACAAATCTTCTCCTTGGCTTCCTGGGTAAGCCCTACAAGTTTGGTTTCAGCAGCATACTTTTTCTCCACCAAAAGCGACAAAATTAATTTATATTAAAAAACAAGTTAAAAAAAAAGGTACTGTCATGGTAAAGTTGTAGTGTTTCCAAGCTGAAAGTTGGTGGTATAACCCCACCCCCACCCCGTCCAATATTTTTTTTCTTATTTTTTTCCTCTTCTCATTTTTCATTCACACATGCACACACACGCACACCACACACGCATGCACCCCCCCCCCCACACCCACATCCACACACATCCCACAACACCCACATTAATGGAATATTATTCATTCTTGTCCATTTTTCCTTATAGAAACACACATACTTAGTCTAAATAATCCTAACTTTGGCATAAAAATAAAGTAGTTATCTGTGGAGGCCATCTTAATATAATTATCAATTTATTTGTTTGTTTGTTTGTTACTTGGTTTGTTTGTTTGTTTTTCTTACTTGTTTGATTGCTCAACTATCCTCCCAGATGGCTGGGTCTTAGGTTTCAAATTTTTAGGATTTGATGGGGGTACCATGGGGTGCTTAAAAAGAAGTTAGGTGAAGACCAGAGTAAATTGGATATTTTCTTCAACATTTCTTTGTTGGGATCACAACTCTATGCCTTAGTACCCCATCCCACTTATAACAAACCACAATTGTGTAAACACTCAAAGATCATCAAAAATGCTCCCAAACTATTTACTGCTTTTTTTTTCTATTCTTTTTGAGCCCAATAGGCTCAAGCAGTTGGTATCAGATAGCAAATAACAGATCTATAATTATATTAAGAGGTTTTATTCCACAAGCCCGGTAGTATGATAAAATATCCTACAGTGGGGTTGGGGGTAGCTCAATTTTATGCATGGGAACCAGCTACAAAGCTACATTATGACCACTACAAATCATAATTATGTAAACACACTCGAGGGAAAGTTGCAGAACAATGCCTAAATCCCATTCCCTTTCTTTCCACTTTCTACTTTTTGAGCCATGTAAAATCAACCAAAAATAACTCAAATTATAGTGAGATATTTTTTCTGTCTCCATCCAGTAGGAGCAATACTTTTCTAATACTTATAATTAAATTCTAAGAATTTCTAGTTAAAAAATTAAATTTTTTATCTGGCAATACTGAATAGGAAATTGCATTTTATTATTTTTTTGATTATCTTTTTTTTTTCTGTTTCCATGTTCAAACTTACCATTCAGTATATGAAAACTCATACATTACTGCTCTATTTGAGGCAAAACCAAAATTGTTATATATTGAGTGTACAGTAAATTGCTATTCTTGATTCAAAAATGATATCTGAGTGGTATATTGAGTGAGATAAAATGGAGTCTTTAAGATAATAATAGCCACCGAAAATGTTTCCTAAATAAATATAAGCTGAGTTATTTCTTCTAGCTATTTATAATACATCTTATTAGTACTTGCAGGAAACCCATTCTATGGGTGGATTTTTTAGTTGGCCACCTGTGACAACAAACATTTTGTTGGCCTCATGTAACATGTAGGGATTGGTGATACTAACCTCATTAATCAAACAAATATGATACAATTAATAAACATGCCAAATAGTTGATAGTGTAGATGATCTATGTCACCAAACCACACCCATTGACAAAACCATACCCACAACCACATATATGAATAATAAATTTGCTAGGGCATGTAGTGAGGAGACCTGATTAATCCCTGAAAGTATCGGTGAAGATTCCTCCAGAGTTTTGGAAGGAGTTAGAATCCGCACATGCAGACAGACCTACCGACCGACCGACCGACCGACTGACCGACCGACCGACCGACCGACCGACCGACCGACCGACCGACCGACCGACCGACCGACCGACCGACCGACCGACCGACCGACCGACCGACCGACCGACCGACCGACCGACCGACCGACCGACCGACCGACCGACCGACCGACCGACCGACCGACCGACCGACCGACCGACCGACCGACCGACCGACCGACCGACCGACCGACTGACCAATGGAGAGACAGATAGGTCATAAATTATAGGATGTTGTTATTAAAAAAATAACAATAGCGGTAGACTCCTACATAGTTCAGTGAAATGTTGATAAACCTTGAAGGATAACAATTCTCAAAAGCTTCCAGAAATACACAAAAGGAATACAAAATCATATACTGTACTGGAAAGCAATGTTTTAATGATTTAAAAGTAAAAAAAAAAGTAAAAAAAAAAAAAAAAAAAAAAAAAAAAAAAAAAAAAATTTAAATATCTATAAATATGCACAAATGATTGTCAATAGCTAAGTTAATTAAATTTTTTTATTAATTGTGTATGGATTAGTTAATTAATTAACTAAATAGCTGTATACCTATCTTTCTTTGATGCACCACATCCATTTCTGAATTAGAAATAAAAAATTTTTTAACACTATCAAACATTTCCCTATACTACACCCAGAAATGTCAACAAAAATATGTATCATGGTAACTTAAATGGCTTCAAGGTGTCATATTCATGTGCAACTGCAACCACAATTTCCTGAACAATGTGGCTTCAAGAACATTGCCATTGTTTAGCTATAATTATTGTTGCATTTCAGTGAGAGGGAAGGTCACTACTTTGTGTGGGTTTTTCCCTCCCAGAACCTTTTCCCTCCCAGAGCTTTTCCCTCAAGATTATATAAAGCAAGACTTTTCAAAAAGATGCATAATCAACCACAATTGTCAAACTGACTTGAAAGACATTTCACCTCTTTAAATTTGGTACAAATTTATAGTCACAAGCAGCTGTAATGAAATATGTAAGAACTGCAACATATTGCATTGCTGCACCGCTCTGCTGCAGCCAATATGTATTGAGCAGACCTATAGTGAGCAGGAAAAATTTCCAAGAAAAGGAGCAAGAACCACTTCAGCAGGCAGAAAATGACTTCCGACTTAAGTATGCCATATTGAGCAGAAGCTCTGGAAAATATTTAACAATGTTAGAAAATGGCTCCGTGTTTGCATCTGGGGTTCCAGTGCGGGGACAGTTGGCACCATCTTCACACTAGTACCTCCACATGTCTGGAGGTGGCACACAACATTAGCAAACCATTCACTCTCAAATGACCAATGACCCACATGAAAATATGTCTGAAGATGAAGGTGCACAGCAAACTCCACATCATAATGAGACCATTACCAATGAGAATGAGAATTCTGTGTCCACATTTTCACTCATTAATGGTTGGAACATTCAATCTATTGACACACTCACCATAAATGTGAAGTTGGTGAGAGATGGCACTGACTGCTATCTCTCCTTTGATCATGAAGGCTACCTACACAATAATCTCTGTTCCCTGCTTGGCATGGGTGAAAACATTGATTTAGCATTTCAGTCAATATTTTAGCTCAACCAACTATCACAGCAACCAACAGAATAGGCATATGAGACACTTTATATAATTACCAATATTTATCACATCACTTTGTAATTTAGTAATATATTATTATTATCAACATCCATCATCTTTTTTTTATTATCTATTTATTTTTAAATGAATTTAAAATAATGTATCATTATTAAAATAATAATTAAAAAATAAAAGATAAATGTAAGAGATGTCATGTTATTTTAATTAAGTGAGACTAAATTAATGAATTAAAATTTTCTTATGCAGAAAATTAGCACTCTATTTGATGAATTGATATTGCCGTTAATCCAAGCTTGCATGTAGTACTGAATAGTAATATTCAAACATTACCATCTTTGCTATGATGTTACACTCAATCGTTTGAATACAATTTGATGAGATGCATAGATATCATACAATAGTAGGGCTGCACTTGGGGGCATTGCCTTAGCAATGGTTGTTACTTCAATTTTGGAAACAATTCTACACTAGGAGGTCAGTACTGTCATGTAAGTCCCAGGAAGAAAAAATATAAAATTCACAAATCTTCTCCTTGGCTTCCTGGGTAAGCCCTACAAGTTTGGTTTTAGCAGCATACTTTTTCTCCACCAAAAGTGATAAAATTAATTTATATTAAAAATTTTTTGAAAAAATGTACTCTCATGGTAAAGTTGTAGTGTTTCCAAGCTGAAGGCTCCACCTCCTCCAATATTTTTTGTTGTTTCTTTTTTCATCTCTTTTTTCATTCACACACTCACGCACGCACATGCATGCACACACACTCATGTACCTGCACACCCACATCCACACACACCCCATAACACCCACACCCACACACACACACACACACACACACACACACACACACACACAAGCCATGCTAAAACTATACACCCACATAGGGTGTACTGCACTGAGAATAATTGTATTAAATTTTACACATATTTCTGGTAGAAGTATATGTTGCAATAATTTCAGACACCCCTGATCAAATAAGAAATGGATTGTGTTGTAGAGTATATTTTCACATTTTCATTAATTCTTGCGTGCTATCTTCCACTCTGGTCATTCTGAATATATGCATATATTCAGAACTAGAACTAGAAGATAGGCTGAAAAACTATATTAATGTTATTTCCCATATCAACCAGGGAACAGAGATTATTTTGTGGATAGCCTTCATGGTTGAAGGAGAGATAGCAGTCTGTACAATCTCTCACCAACATCTTGTTATTAAGAATGTATCTACAGAATGAATGTTCCACTCTATGAGGACAGAGAATATTGACACTGAGTTCTCACTGAGGATAGTTTCATTTGGCTGAGTAGTTTGTTATACATCTCCGTTGTCAGATATATTTTATGTTGGTCATGGACATCTTGAGAGTGAATGGCTTGCTAATATCATGTGTCACGAGTACAGTGACTTTGTCTCTGTGAGCCACTGCAAGGTAGTGATTACGTCTGTGCACATTTTCTAATCTGTGGACACCTCTGGACATGTGGAGGTACCAGTGTGAAGATGGTGCCAATGGTCCCCTCACTGTTTTCAAGTATCATCAAATAGTCTCCAGAGCATCTGCTGAGAATAGAAAACTTGAGTTAGAAGTTATTCCCTTCTTGCTGAAGTGATTCTTGCTCAGTTTCTTGGAGAGTCCTTCTGTTCTTTATGGGTCTGCAATACACATATTCACTGTAGAAGAACAGTATAGCTAGACCAAATGTTACAGCTCTGATGTATCCCATTATTAATCAAATGAATATTGCTGCTTATACTAATAGATATGCTGTCTATCTGAGCTTGGTGCCTAGTTTAAAGATGAAGTGTCTGTTGGGTTGGTTTTTGTAATTGCTCCAAGAGACACTTCTTTTTTAAACTAAGTATCAAGCTCACATAGATAACATCCATTAATAAAAGTAGCAATATTCACTTGATTAATAATGGGATACATTAGAACTGCAACATTTTGTCAAGCTGCACTGTTCCTCTACAGTGAATGTGGGTTGAGCAGACACGCAGAAAACAGAGAGACTCCAAGATACTGGCAAGTTTTTATTGAGGATATCTTGCTATATATACTTTGAGTGTGTAGAGAACTTTCATGGCTTCTAAAATCAGTGATGTTGCATCCATAGAAGCACTACTATAGTTGTTGCTAAACCAATCACAGCGATGGGAATCAACTGTTCAAGTATTCGTGGTATGTTGCTCATATGATACCAACCAACTCTCCAGTGGGTGCCTCAAGCCTGTAGTCAGGGGATATTCCTGGGAACAAAAAAAAAGAAGGAAAAAAGTAATAATAAATTAATAAATTTTAAATAATAGTATTTCCCTCCTTCATTACCACATACTGGCAGAACCTCAGTTCAGCCTTCTGGTGACTGTCTTCTGCTGACAGCTGTAATGTGTGTAACTGTGAGTCAGTGTCCAATCCTTTTTCAGGATCACTTTACTACCTGTGTGTAAGATGGCAGCAAGGCTTGCTGGGAGCAAGATGGGTGCTACCAGAAGTATGTGGTTTTCTCAGGTACTACAAGCCAATGTGTTCCCTTGTTATGTCTACCACAAGAAGTTATAGTGTTCCTGATGTGAACTATATAGCTATGTTCAATAATTTTGATGTCACATGTGTCAGTGATAATTTTAGGTTGGCATCCTCTGCTAGTTATGGAAATTTAAATTATCATGATGCAGGTGGTAATATGGAAGCAAGACTTGCCAAGTACTTGAGGCCACAATATCCACTGCCCATTTCTACTGTCAGTTGTGATGGGGTTGTTGATGTGAGCTATGTACCTGTAATCAGTAAGACTGATGGTGTTTTTGAAAATCTTAGCTTGATATCAGCTGCTATTGTGCAAGTTTGAACCATTTAAATGGTAATGGTTGTCCTGACAGTTTTTCTCAGGAAATTTAAGATATTGGCTTTATCATTAAGCATAATAAGACCACTATTGAAGTAATTAGTGTGGTAAAGTCTTTGGATAAAGATGAAATCTATAGATATTTAAAGCATTATTTTTTCCATTTCTTTTCCTTAAAGGAGAAAATTATATAACAGGTGATTTCAGGTGAAATGGATATAAATTATTCTTTTTAATATTAAGGTACTAGAAGGTTGTTTTTGTATTTTCGGTAGTTTGTTGGTAAAAGATAGGAGTAAATATGGAATTCTAGTCAACACACCCATAAAAAATAATGAATCCAGGTACACATGATAGTAGATGGTCATTCCTTTAATATGTACCATCTTAATTCAATGTCAGATGCAAATGCTGTCATCAAATCTATGGAAAGTCCACAGCACAATGTAAATGTATGTATTAAATCTGCACTGGCTAAAATTATTGAGAAAAATAGAGTCATAATCCATAGTTGTGCTGAGTGTATTTTATTTTGTGTAAATAATTTTTTGATAATGGTGGATGAAATAACTTTTTTTTTTCATAAAGAAGTAATTCACTAATGTGTTTGGTTTGTAGACGCAAACCATGTCATCAGAGAATAGTTTTATGCAATATGCCAAATTAATTAGGGTTACTGGCCAAATATTGCTACTTGTGTCCTGGATGGCTGTGATCAATTCAGTTTGGATGTCAAAAATGTTCGAGGACAAGGGTATAATGAAGCATCTAGCATGTCCTGTGAGTGGATTGGGTTTCCAAACATTGATAAGGCAAAAGTCTCCATATGCCCATTGTGCTAGGCACTGCATAAACCTTGTGATTAGATATTCTTGTAATATTCTATAATAGTGGGGTGGTTAAGCCAGGATATTCAATTCAAGCAAATCATGCACTTAGATAAAAACACAAAATTTGGTACACTTGTATAAAATTATATGACAAACAAATTTGGATATTGGGCCATCTTTGATACTCGCCTTTGGTGACTTCTATGTGCTAACTTATGTTAAAATTAGTTCATTTTCTCATTTTATAATGTTTTACTGAGTAAGTGTATCGTGTTTGGTATCAAATGAAAGTTCTCCCTGCATAGAGCAATATTAAACTTGATTCACATTTATATCTGTTTGTGTCATATAGTTACAACTGTTTTTTTAGTCACTGTTATTGACCACACTTCAGTATGTTGGTTCATTAATTAATAGGTTATAAAATTGCTCATTTATAACAAGTAGCAAGGCTCTAGTCAAATATTGAAGGGGAGTACTCATTAAATTAATATAACATTTAAATTACATGGACAATAGAGATAATTATGGCAATTATAATTAGCCAGGCATCATGAACTATTTGTTAAATGTCTACACTTTCCTATTGATTTTATGCAATGTTCAGTTCTGCGAGCAATCAGAACTATAAGAACAGAGTGCTATGCACTCTAGTCTGCCCTCTTGCACATATACATTGTTATGCATCCCTTTTGGCAATTTGGAAGAAGCTTGATGCCTCAGGAATTGTTGTACAGTTGGATTCGTACAGACTGTCAGTGGTCTTCACCCAGAATCACTCAGTTGGTGGAGGTAGTGTTGGTTCAAGTTCCAGAATCTGACCCGAGACATGCCCGGCCTAGGTAAACAGCTCTTTTGACATGTTGCCAAGGGCTCCTCTTGTTGGGGGAAGGAGTTGAATGTTATTCTGTGTGAACAGTTTAGGGGAAGCCTTGTTGATATTGTTGCTGTGCTGCTAGTTCTGTCAGAGAGCAAGATGAAGAAATTCTAAATAGGTTTGCATTGCTTTCTCATTTATGTAAGTTGGTGCAGCCAAGAGGTCAATCAGGGTCTGAGTTAGCTGAAGAGGTGCTTGCCCAAGCTGACTTCTTGCCATGTCTAGAAATGCAGGAGATAGTGACACAGGCTGTCAATGCATGAAACATCTGTAGTGAATGCTCTCTTTCTCTCTCTCTCTCTGCACCCTACTGAAGGATCCCATCCTGTGGAAAAAAACCTCTTAATATGATTACAGATCTGTTTTTGTGAGATAAAACTACACATGGCTAATTACTTTCATAATAGAGGATGTCACAATTTCATGGGATATACCTTCATTGCAGGAGTTATGCGTAGAAAAAATTAATGCATGCAGTTGTTTCCACTGTATAAAAAATATTGAACAGAATGTATGAAGTCTTACCTGATTAGAATTCACTTGTACATAATGGCTAAGTGGAGTTTAGTGTCTCACTTGCCAGACCTTTACCTGAATGTTCCAGCAGAGTGCTTGGTAAAGGATCTGGCAAGTGAGTCAAGGTTTGGCAGAGGGTTTGGCGAAGATTTCATGCCATTCTCAATTTCATGCCATACTTGGCAATTGGAATAAAAATGAAATGGTGTCCATGAGAGTGGATGTCATTAGCCCATCCTGATGTACCTTCATATTTTTGTTAGCAAATGTATCCAAGCGATGGGTCTATGGGGTCATGGATGTATATCAGTTGCAAATCTTTTGGATTATAGTATTAGCAAAAGGCCTAATCAGATATAGCCTGGCACATAAGGAAGATGTGAATGGAGAATTACTAGAAATTCAATTTTTTTATATTTTATTTCCTTTGGGTGTAGCTCTTTGGAACTGAAATTTTACATAGATCTTTATTAGATGCTCCTGACATAACATATGAAATTTTGGATTGATATTATTTAGAAGCTTGACAAAGTATGAATTAGTTTTGTATTATGCCAATAATAATGGTCAGGTCAACCCTAAATAGTGAGTACTAGTGCACTCTCCAATATATATGTATATATATATATACCACTACACATAGTTTGCAAGTGTGTGTCTGTCCATAAGTGATGCTATTCCTCCAAAATGGGAATTTGATTCACTGCAAATTTTTTTCAGTCTATTTAGTGTAACACTGGGAGCACACAGATTGAGTTTCATCTTTGGGAATGCTCAGTGAGAAAAGAAAACGAAGGAATTCAAATATTACCCTGTACAAAAAGTGCCTAAGAAACCATCGCCAATTGATTCACAGGTCTTCTTACATATATATAGCTTCTCACCAAATCATAGAGATTCACATTCACAAATTTATGTTCTCAATAACAATTACTAATCAACTCTCTCTTTTCTCTCTCTGTCACAATGTCCAGTTCCTTTTATAATCAGTTATTTAGTTCAGTTTGACATCATCAGATTCTATTGTAACTACTCCAGCTAATCAATCAGCAGGTAGAGGTACTCTGCTGCAACAGACCCCTCGGACCCCATTAGGTGAGTTCTTGCCTGCCTGTGTTGTGGTTGTTCTGTTCCTAACGATATTGTTCTCACATTGGTTGACATGTTAGAACTGTTAACATCACCTGCCTTGAATTTATTCAGATATTTGTTACCATATTCAGATCTGTCAATTACACCTGCCTTAGATTCCGTCAGGGAGGGTAATTGTACATCCCGCAGGTCAGTCAGGGAGAATTTCCCTGACAGTCTCCCAAGCTTAAATTTGAAGGTTTATATCCTGAACTGGATGCTAGTCCACTTTATTTTTTCCAATTTCAACCTCCTTTTTTCAATTTCTTCTGTTCTGATATATATATGTATATATATATATATATATATATATATACTAATAGCATAAACCCGGTGTTTCCTGGCCAATGTCAACATAAAATATTATGGAAGCCACTCAAATGTTGGCCTGGTTGGCCCTTTAATTAGCTTTTGGCAGCCAAAATAACTTCCTGTGGGTGTGGCTAATACAAACACACAAACATAGCCGCACCCACATTTAGTTAATAATGCTCACCTGGTTACTTGAACTCCATATGCCAAATTTCAGCCTGATTAGTCCATAAATGAGTTGTTTACAGGCATGTTATCCTATGGGTGTGGCAATGAAGAAACCACACCCATTGACACACACATGTGATTAGAATGCTCACCCAGTTGCTTGGTAACCTCATTCCCAATTTTTAAAATTCTGTTTGGTCTTTGATTTGCTTTTAATAACCAAAACAACTTCCAATATGTGTGGCTAAGGCCAGACCACACCCATATCTGGTTGATAATGCTTTTCCTGTATTTGGAAACCAGACGCCAAATTTTTACCTAATTGGTCATTGATTATCTTTTTCAGCCAAAATAAATTCCTGTGGGTGTGGCTACGACAAAACCACAACCGTCACCATGCCCACATGTGTTTAATAATGCTCACCTTGCTACTTGGAGAGTGTATGCTGAATTTCGGCCTTTTTAGTCCAAATGTTTTGTCATGATACCTAGACACATACTTATGAACCAAAATATATATAAAAGTGTGTTGGTTGATCTAACTCCTTTGGTCCAAGCGTCATTCAAAAAAGTTCTTTTTTTTTTTGTGAGTGGCTAATAAAAACAATATCCATAGCTAAACCCACAGGATAACCAAATTATTCTGGACATGTAGAGACTACATGCCAAATTTCATATCTTGGTTATTAATTAGTGTTCCATGAAATTAAACCACACCCATTGACAAAATAACAACAATAATCACCCGAACTAAACAAAATATTTGAAAGCACACACACTGAGATGCCCTAGTCAACCCCTGAAACCTTCTTGAACATTCCTCCAGCTGTTTGGAAGGAGTTAGAGTGCACATACAGAGAGACAGATAATCAGACTCAGACAGACAGACAGACAGACAGACAGACAGACAGACAGACAGACAGACAGACAGACAGACAGACAGACAGACAGACAGACAGACAGACAGACAGACAGGTGGGCGGGCAGTGAGGCAGGCAGGCAGGCAGGCAGGTGGGCGGGCGGGCTGGCAGGCTGGCGGGCGGGTTGGCGGATGGATGGACGGACAGACAGCCAGACTGACATACCATGAATTATAGTATGATGGTATAAAAATAACAATAGCAGCAGACTCTTCATAGTTCAGTTCAATTATTGATAAACCTTGGAGGATAACATTTCTCAAAGCTTCCAGAAATATACACAAGGAATACAAAATCATACACTGGGGAAACAATGATTTAATACTTCAAAAGTTAAAAAATTATCTATAAATATGCACAAGGGATAGTCAATAGCAAGGAAAATAATTTTTTATGAATTTTGTATGTATTAGTTAATTGCTAATTAATTTAAAAAAATAGCTATATACTCATCTTTCTTTGATGAACCACATCTATTCCAGAAATAGTAATAATAATATTATTTTAAAAACACTATCACAAATTTCCGTATACAACACCCAGGCATGCCAACAAAAATATGCAGCATCATAATATAAATGGCTTCAAGGTGTCGTATTCATGTGCAACTGCAACCACAATTTCCTGAACAATATGGCTTCAAGAATATTGCCATTGTTTAGCTATAATTATTGTTGCACTTTCAGTGAGGGGGAAATCACTATTGTGTGTTGGTTTTTCCCTCCCAGAAGCTTTACCCTCCCAGAAGCTTTTCTCTCCAGAAGCTTTTCCCTTCCAGAAGCTTTCCCTCCCAGAAGCATTTCCCTCCAGAAGCCTATGAAATTGAATGTAAACCAAGATTATATAAAGCAAGACTTAAAAAAAGAAAAGAAAGCATAATCAACCACAATTGTCAATCTGACTTGTAAGACGTTTCACCTCTTTATATTTGGTACAACTCTATACTCACAAGCAGCTGTCTACATTTGATCAATAATGGAATGTGTTAGAACTGCAACATATTGCATTGCTGCACTGCTCTTCTGTAGCCAATATGTATTGAGCAGACCTATAGCGAGCAGGCAAACTCTCCAAGGAATGGAGCAAGAACCACTTCAGCAGGCAGAAAACGACTTTCGACTTAAATATGCCATATTGAGCAGAAGCTCAGAAAAATATTTAACAATGCTTAAAAATGGCTCTGTGTTTGCATCTGGGGTTCCTGTGCGGGGGCAGTTGGTACCATCTTCACACTGGTACCTCCACATGTCTGGAGGTGTCCACAGATTAGAGAATGTGCAAAGCCATGATCATTACCTTGCAGTGGCTTACAGAGAAGATGTTACCATGCTTGTGGCACACAACATTAGCAAACCATTCACTCTCGATATGACCAATGACCCACAGGAAAATATTTCTGAAGATGAAGGTGCACAGCAAACTCCACATCATAATGAGACTATTACCAATGAGAATGAGAATTCTGTGTCCACATTTTCATTCATTAATGATTGGAACATTCAATCTATTGACACACTCACCATAAACGTGAAGTTGGTAAGAGATGGCCCTGACTGCTATCTCTCCTTTGATCATGACAATAATAATTTCTGTTCCCTGCTTGGCATGGGTGAAAACTTGGATTTTGCATTTCAGTCAATATTTTTAGCTCAACTAACTATCACAGCAACCAACAGAACATGCATATGAAATACTGTATGTACTTACTAATATTTATCATATCACTTTTTAATTGAATAATATTATATTTCTATCAACATCCATCATTTTTTGATTATCCATTCATTTTTTAATAAACTAAAAATAATGTATTATTATTAAAATAATAATTGAAAGATATAAACGAATTGTAAAAGTACCTTATATTGCATCTGTTATTTAAATTAAATGAGACTAAATTAAGGTATTAATTAAATATTTTTATTGCAAAATATTTGCACTGTATTTAATGAATTGAAATTGCAGTTAATCCAAGCTTTCACGTAGTGCAAGCTTTGGTACTAATCGAATCTTACCATTTTCGTTATGACAGTACTCTCAATCATTTCAATATAATTTTATGTTCCAACTAACCAGTCTTGCAAGAATTAGAACCTGTCTTCTGCAGCCTGTAAGTTACCAAAGATTGTGTAAATATACTAATAGGCTATGTTGAAAATTTTGGACGTGCCTAGATGTCAGACTAAAGAGAGGCTGCACTTGGGGTGTTGCCTTAGCAACAGTTGCTACTGCCATATAGAAAGCAATTCTACACTAGAAAGTCGGGTACTATCATGTAAGTCCCAGGAAGCAAAAAAAAAAAAAAAAAAAAAAAAAAAAAAAAAAAAAAAAAAAAAAAAAATTGCAGAGATCTTTCCCTTTGCTTCCTGGGTAAGCCCTACAAGGTTAGTTTTGACAAAATATTTTTCTTCACCAAAAGTGACAAAATTAAATTACATTAAAAAAAAAGCCTGAAATAATGTAGCGTAACAATTAAGTTGTAGTGTTTCCAAGCTGAAGGTTAATGGTTTAACCCCCTTCCTCACCTTCAATTTCTTTTCATTTCTTTTTCTCTTCCCTTTTTTCCCCTTCCTCTTTCTTTTTCCCCCTTCCTTTCCCCCTTCCTTTTGTTTTTTTTTCTCATATACTTTTCCATTAACTTTTTTTACTTTTATTTTTTTCCTTCCATTTTTTTCCTTCCATTTTTTTGCTTCTACCTTAACCTTATATCCTTTATTCTTTCTATATTTTTTCCTTCAATTTTTTTCCTTCCATCCTTTTCACTTTTCCCTTTTATCTTTTTCTTCTATCTTTTTTCCCTTTGATCTTTTACCTTCAAGTGTTTTCCCTTCTATTTTTTCTCTTCTATCTTTTTCTCTTCTATCTTTTTTTTCTATCTTATTTATTTCTATCTTTCCTCTTATATTTTTTCCTTCCTGAGTTAAGACTGTGCTTCAAGTAAAACCAAGAGTAACATCCATAGTTATGGTTAGGTAAGAGAAGAGCTAATTTTGATCATTTCCTATTTATGTACACCTTATGGTTCTAATTGTCCAGCATTACACTATGCTTAAAAAAAATTCTGGTCATCAGTAAGTGTAAACATATGATGGATCATCAACCATTTGGAAAGTTAATATCATATGCATTGTCATGAAGCTGCCAATGCATGAAACTGTCATCTGAATTCACACCAATTGTATTTTCATGGCAAATATATGCAAAGAATTTGTTGCACAATAGTATGTTGATCCATTCACAACAAAGCAGCTTTGTTGCGATTGCATTGATGTCAATAAAGTTTGTCATGATTCTGTGATATCACTCAAATGAATATTTCAGAAAATAATGTATAGTTTCAGGGCAGAACCAAGATTCAAAGAGGGCATTTGCAGATGCATCTAGCTCTTATTATAAGAAGAAAACTACAAACCAAACGTACATACCAAAGGACTCTGTCATATGATAGCTCAAATTTAGAGAATTTTATCTTGTGGCCATAAGTGGAATCTGATCCAGATTTGACCCACCCCCCCCCCCCCCCCCCCCCAAAAAAAGATATTGAGCTGGGTATCATTACTCTTCACAGTAATTTGGTTATGTATAGTTTAGACCTCAGGAGGAGTTATTGTGAAGATCTAGATTTAAACCCACCACTTTGCTTTCTTTTCCTTCTGTACTTCATTTTTGTTGTCCTGTGTAATAGATTGTAAGCAGAGAAGATTGATCTGTCTGTTATAGTGACCTTAAGTATGGAGAGTTAGAGCACCAAGTTGTTGCATTCAAAATATAAAATTCAACACCTCTATTCACAGAGGTTTTCAGCAGTGATGGAATGAATATGGTAGTTGCATGTGTTATAAATTTCTTTTAATTTCATTGATTCCAGTGCAATAAAATATAATTAACCACTGTATTATTTTTTTTAAAATTTTGTAGCACAGTCCCTCCGACTTAAAACTTAAGAAACAAATTACATGCAAATGCCTTTACTTTTATATGGTGTGACTGCAGTACACCAAAAGTGGGCCTAACAAGGTGTAATTGTATATTTATTCTGTCACCTTTCTGTCCCGGCTTTTCAGCAAGATTAACCACATTATTCACTCCCAACTCATCCTACAACAGCATCAATTACACAATATTCGTCAAAGAAATAATATCAAAATATAGGACAGCGAAGGTACCATGTACAATCTCCCCAAAAAATATTTCAAGACCTACTCACTGCAAAAGATGAGAAGCTTAGATATCACAGACTACTTCATCTCCAAAGGGAAATCAGTATTTATTTTGTATTATTTGAAGCAAGTACCATTCAGTGAAGGAGGCATCATGGACCTCAAAAAGCATGTTCCTACAACAATCTTTGATGTCATCATGGGGCAAAAATGGGAATTTATAGATTTTAGGGTAACTCAACATGGCAATTCTGTATGTAGAGGGTAAACTTTACCAAAAATATACCTATTTATAGAGTTTCTATTCTTTACTTTTCTTTCCAGCACATATTTTTATCTTCCCCCCCCCCCCCCCCCATGTATCAAATTCTGCATTTGACTCTTCACTTACATAAAATTTATGTCTATGTTAAAGAAATCCAAATGTCACTATTACACATATGTGAGAAAGTTTAAAATTAGGCAAACACAAATTTGACATGAATTGCTAACATCAATTTACAATTTGATCTGGTATGGCCAGAAAATGTGTTTGAAGTGGTGCTCAGTAGAGCATCTGTGGATTAAAAGGGAATTTTTATTGGTCGGTCGGTCGGTCGGTCGGTCGGTCGGTCGGTCGGTCGGTCGGTCGGTCGGTCGGTCGGTCGGTCGGTCGGTCGGTCGGTCGGTCGGTCGGTCGGTCGGTACTCCCAGATAATTGGGCCTTGATATTTTAAATTTTCAGGGTTTGATGGAGGTAACCTTGGGGACATTATAATAAAGTTTGGTGAATATCAGTTTTTCACTAACTCCTCCCTGACGATTGGGCCTAAAGTGATCCAATATTTCAGGGTTTAATGGCGTCACCCCGAGGATGTTTGTTATAACAAAATTTAGTGAAGATTGGTTTATTCGCTAACTCCTCCCAGACTATTGGACTTAGGATGTGTGCTATGTTAAATATCCTTCAAGTGGGGTGAGAAAGGGGTGGTTGTCTCCATCAGTAGGATGGTTATTTTCTAGTTTAAGTAGTGTCTAAAATTATAGAGTAGTTTAGTAAAGGCTCTAAAATAATATCACCGTGATCCTATTCACTTTCATCCCAGTCCGCACTGTTAGTCATTGTGCATAGCTCTTCTGCAGTTCAATGTTAGTCAAAACTATATCAGTTGTCTACTACAGGACACTCATTGTAAAACTGTGTGATGTAAATATCTCCATGGGTAGATCATGAGAACACAATAAATAATTACCACATGTACTGCTTACATATTTTCTCACCCTACATGATAGTTGATGTAGTTTTGCCTCTTATCCTTAAGAATCGACTAAGAGTCATGGGCATGAAGGACAGCAATCTCCAGATATCAATGTTTATATCTAACTACTTCCTCATCATCTTTAAAAGTCACACTGTTCCTGTAGATTATAAAAATTTTGCACTATGTAAGGATAGCATTAAACCCAGTGCATTTTTTTTTTAACCCAGTGAAGCAACTATAGCTACTCAAGGTAAAGAATTAACATTAAACTTGATACTCTAACTAAACATAGAACAAAAAATTTGACAATGTACCAACTCATATCCCATAAGAACAACAACAATAAATATAAAAAAAGAGGTAAAATAATAACAGTAAAATATCATTAACATAATAAAGGCAACATGGTATAGCAACAATTTCTAGATATTTATTGATCAAAATATATAATTTATGTTTTAAAATGTG
>OZ017783.1:609907-706959 GCA_963969325.1 Lycopodina hypogea | reverse complement strand
GAAATAATATCAAAATATAGGACAGCGAAGGTACCATGTACAATCTCCCCAAAAAATATTTCAAGACCTACTCACTGCAAAAGATGAGAAGCTTAGATATCACAAACTACTTCATCTCCAAAGGGAAATCAGTATTTATTTTGTATTATTTGAAGCAAGTACCATTCAGTGAAGGAGGCATCATGGACCTCAAAAAGCATGTTCCTACAACAATCTTTGATGTCATCATGGGGCAAAAATGGGAATTTATAGATTTTAGGGTAACTCAACATGGCAATTCTGTATGTAGAGGGTAAACTTTACCAAAAATATACCTATTTATAGAGTTTCTATTCTTTACTTTTCTTTCCAGCACATATTTTTATCTTCCCCCCCCCCCCCCATGTATCAAATTCTGCATTTGACTCTTGACTTACATAAAATTTATGTCTATGTTAAAGAAATCCAAATGTCACTATTACACATATGTGAGAAAGTTTAAAATTAGACAAACACAAATTTGACATGAATTGCTAACATCAATTTACAATTTGATCCGGTCGGTCGGTCGGTCGGTCGGTCGGTCGGTCGGTCGGTCGGTCGGTCGGTCGGTCGGTCGGTCGGTCGGTCGGTCGGTCGGTCGGTCGGTCGGTCGGTCGGTCGGTCGGTACTCCCAGATAATTGGGCCTTGATATTTTAAATTTTCAGGGTTTGATGGAGGTAACCTTGGGGGACATTATAATAAAGTTTGGTGAATATCAGTTTTTCACTAACTCCTCCCTGACGATTGGGCCTAAAGTGATCCAATATTTCAGGGTTTAATGGCGTCACCCCGAGGATGTTTGTTATAACAAAATTTAGTGAAGATTGGTTTATTCGCTAACTCCTCCCAGACTATTGGACTTAGGATGTGTGCTATGTTAAATATCCTTCAAGTGGGGTGAGAAAGGGGTGGTTGTCTCCATCAGTAGGATGGTTATTTTCTAGTTTAAGTAGTGTCTAAAATTATAGAGTAGTTTAGTAAAGGCTCTAAAATAATATCACCGTGATCCTATTCACTTTCATCCCAGTCCGCACTGTTAGTCATTGTGCATAGCTCTTCTGCAGTTCAATGTTAGTCAAAACTATATCAGTTGTCTACTACAGGACACTCATTGTAAAACTGTGTGATGTAAATATCTCCATGGGTAGATCATGAGAACACAATAAATAATTACCACATGTACTGCTTACATATTTTCTCACCCTACATGATAGTTGATGTAGTTTTGCCTCTTATCCTTAAGAATCGACTAAGAGTCATGGGCATGAAGGACAGCAATCTCCAGATATCAATGTTTATATCTAACTACTTCCTCATCATCTTTAAAAGTCACACTGTTCCTGTAGATTATAAAAATTTTGCACTATGTAAGGATAGCATTAAACCCAGTGCATTTTTTTTTAACCCAGTGAAGCAACTATAGCTACTCAAGGTAAAGAATTAACATTAAACTTGATACTCTAACTAAACATAGAACAAAAAATTTGACAATGTACCAACTCATATCCCATAAGAACAACAACAATAAATATAAAAAAAGAAGTAAAATAATAACAGTAAAATATCATTAACATAATAAAGGCAACATGGTATAGCAACAATTTCTAGATATTTATTGATCAAAATATATAATTTATGTTTTAAAATGTGTATCTGGTATTGGAGAGAGAGACTGCTAACAGTGATTTTGCATTGTTGCTTGAACTGTGTAGGTGCAGCTATAACGAAGTCCACACACTTAATACAGTACTCACATTTACATGTAGACACTCAAAAGAGAACTTTAGATAATCACTGGTAGTGCTATGTGTATTAAATATGGCAACCTTTGGATTGCCCACCACTCATTAAACTGTTTACATTATTGTATTTATACTACCACTTCCTGTTCATAATTCCTTCCCTAAATGTGGAACCCACACAACTACAATAGGGACATGGTGGAAAACTCATAGGTGCCAACTGTCCTCAAACTTCTGGGATTATCCCCAAACTGACAACCTAGTCCCAGGTCCCCAAAGGGAATACTGTTTGCCCCCCAAATTTTCAGCCTGTGGAGCATGAAACACAATATGCTTACCTGCACTGATTACTGTGATGTATACAATGAACTAGTACACTAGCAAGTTATTTAATTATATAATATAGACAGACAGACAATAATTACAGTATTTATGTCTTTGGAAATACTTTCATGTGCATGGCATGATGAAAGAAACAATATCTCTTGGGATTAGTAATATAGTAGGAAGTCAGTTATCCAAACATGTCAGTTAATCAAACACCACTTGAAACTACACTCACAACAATGCAAGCAGGTCAGAACAAAAAAACAAACAAAAAAAACAAAAAATGCAGAAAATATTAAATTGGAGCGAAGCTAACCAATAATTACCCTAGAAACACTGCAGCTGTTTTCTACCAGGATTTTAAGGAGCTCAAGATTATAAATTGAAGTAGTAGAACTTTAGCTAGTGTAGCTACCCAGTTCAACCTGAGATATCAACAGTCTACAATAAAGAGAAGCTGTTATCCTTCCAGAATACAATTGATGGATGAAAGAGCATTTTTTATGTGCAATATATCTTACAATTGTTTTAACTTGAGCAACATAGGTGCAACTTCATTTATTCAAACTTCTCTGGTCCCAACAGGTTCGGATGACTGACTTCCTACTGTTTTTTTTAACCGTAAACTTTGAGTAGTCTTCAAAAGCACATTTGGTTACTCAGTCATATATCTACATGGTTAATTAGTCAATCATATTTCAGGACTGTTGTATTGAAGTGAGCAGCAAAGCTTGTTTGCACTGAAACATTATACATAAAACTATTTCCTCCTGGACACTCCAATATGTATCACGACTAACTATCAATAGAGGCCATAGTAAACTACTGCCATAATTAATATTCCTGAACAGCTGTAGTTAGCCTAAGTGGAACCACAATGTAAACATTTTAATTCCATGTAACTCTATCTCTGGTTTGTTACTTTATTTTAAACTTTTAATTCCTGTCACAAAGATATCTGATCGTGTCCCCTAATCTAACATTACTATCTGCTGACTTGAGCGTTCACTACTGATATATATATATATATATATATCAGAAGACCTATGTCCCTTGGGAGAGTGCAATAATTATTCATACCTTCAGATTCTATCTATACTGCTCTTCAGTTTCATCTATGTCTGATTCAGGTACAGAAAAAATTTCTGATTTTTCATGATAAAATATAGCTATTTGCAAAACACTTTTTAGTTTTGGCTACTTTTGGTGTGGAGCTAGATATTTAATAGCTTGCTATATAGCTACAGAAAATGAATATCTTGTTATAGTAATACTTGCTAGCTAACTTGCCATTTTTGGTGTGTAGCAAGGTATTTCATGGCTAGCTAGCTATATAGCAAACTGTGTAATTGTTCTTTTTTTACACTAGGTTATAACATCTATAGCTAGTAAGTACCCTGGGCTATAACTATGTTAATCCAGTGCATAATCACCTTATAATCTCAGAGTAAAAGTATCAATAAAGTATATTGGGTAATTGGTTTATAAATTATTATTTTCATGCAAGCATGCATGCACGCACGCACGCACGCACGCACGCACGCACGCACGCACGCACGCACGCACGCACGCACGCACGCACGCACGCACGCACGCACGCACGCACGCACGCACGCACGCACGCACGCACGCACGCACGCACGCACGCACGCACGCACGCACGCACGCACGCACGCACGCACGCACGCACGCACGCACGCACGCACGCACGCACACACACGCACACATGCATGCACGCACGCACGCACGCACGCACACACAGGCAATATGGTAGCAATGAATGGCCAGTATGGTTAGCTAAGCATAAATAGTGTTAACTGCTCCCAAGGGTTGATCTAGACCAGTTCACCAAGTGCAGGAGGAAGAAGAGGCAGTTAATTCATTAATGATTCAAGAAAAGAAGAAACCACATTCTTCACCAACTATTGAAATGAAAGTAAAAATCGATGATTGCCTTGTCAAGATGGAGGTGGACACTGGTGCTATCGTATCTTTGATGTCTCAGAAGACATTCAGACAACTTTGGCCAAGGAGGACCTTAAAATCAACTGAGGTGAGGTTGTATTCATATTCGAAGAGCCCATACCTGTTGTTGGATATTGTTATGTAAATTTGTGCGTATAAAGGTCAGACAGCTATTAATACATCGTCATAAACACTCATAAAGGTTTATTTCGATACACTCGTTTACCATTTGGTATTTCTTCAGCTCCAGGAATTTTTCAGAGAGTGATTGAGAGTGTATTACAGGGGATAGATGGAGTTGTCATCTATCTGGATGATATCCTCATTACTGGGCCTACAGAGAAGGACCACTTGAAGTCATTGGAGGAAGTGTTGAAGTGTTTAGACAAAGCAGGTCTAAGAGTGAAAATGAAAAAGTGTGAATTCATGAAACCAGAAGTTGACTATCTTGGACACAAGATTGATAAAACTGGACTTTACCCATTGCCTGACAAGGTACAAGAAATTCAGGATGCTCCAACACCATTGTCTGTGCATGAACTGAAATCATACTTGGGACTTTTTACATATTATAAGTTTTTACCCGAGTTATCATCTACCCTTTTCCCACTCTACCGATTACTCCTGAAGGATTTTCAATGGTCATGGGGAGTTGAGGAAGAGAGAGCCTTTTCAAAGTCAAAGGAATTATTAACTTCAACCAAGTGCTTAACCCATTTTGCTTCTTCGTTACCTTTGATTTGGGCATGTGATGTGTCTGCCTATGGAATAGGAGCAGTGTTAGCACACAGGGTGCCAGATGGAACTGAAAGGCCGATTGGTTACGTGTCCCGAACTCTTGCGAAAGCTGAACGGAACTATTCTCAGTTAGAGAAAGAGGGACTATTGTGCATTTTCGAAATTAAGAAACTTCTTGCTTACCTGCTGGGACACCATTTTGAGTTAATAACAGACCATAAGCCTCTATTGGGTCTGTTGAGGGAGAATTGTTCAACTTCAGCACAAGCTTCTGCTCGTATAAAGAGTTGGTCTCTGTTTTTATCTATGTACGAGTATGCATTGATTTTCCGTGGTACTAAGGCTCATGCAAACACTGATGCCCTTAGTAGGTTGCCTTTACCAGTGGAGCCAGAAACTATTGAAACACTCCCAGAACTTGTACTACTAACAGAACACCTGAACAACTCACCAGTGACTGCGAAAGATGTCCGTTCATGGAAAGAAAAGATCTGAAACTTGCTCGTGTTCAACAGTTTTTAATGCATGGATGGCCAAGTCACTGTGATTCAGAATTGGATCCATTTACATCTAAGAGATAGGAACTTTCCTTTTTATGATGGATGTATTTTATGGGGAACCAGAATTGTCATTCCCAGGCGTGGAAGAGACGCTGTGTTGCAAGAATTGCATGAAGGACACCCAGGAATGTCCAAGATGAAGGCTTTGGCAAGGATGTATGTTTGGTGGCCAGGAATTGATTCAGATATCGAGAAGTTGAATTCGCATTTGTACTGAATGTCAAGAGGTTCAGTTGTCACCACCAATTGCACCACTGAATCCATGGAAATGGCCAACTAGACTGTGGTTTAGGTTGCATTTAGATTTCATGGGTCCTTTTGAAGATTGAATGTTTCTCATTCTAAGCGATGCCCATTCCAAATGGATTGAAGCATTTTGCACTCATAAAGCAAACGTCAACATGATGCAAGAGCTAAAGATCAAACATTCGAGTTGGGAAATCTAGTTTATTTGAAAAACTTTGGTCGTGGACGTAGATGGTGGCGTGGGAAGATAACTAAAATTACTGGTCCTGTTTCTTATCACAAGCTATTGGATGATGGAAGACAATGACGTTGTCATCAGGATCAGTTACATCTTAGGGTGATTGAATCTAATTCCATGAGTGAATCAGATGAGGAAGCTACTTCAATGGATTTGTCCATTCTGTTCTCATCAAGTGAAGAAGCACCTACCTCACCTGAGGTTGCTGAAGTTGACCCACACTCGCCTGAAGAAATGAGTGATAGTAGCGAAGCTCAGGGAACTGGAGATCAAGCTCGCCATTATCCACAAAGGAGCCAAGTACCGCCAGAAAGATATCAAGCCAGCTGGACTTGAAACATTGGATCATACGTTATTTACATTTTTTGTTTTGTTTCTTTCTTTTTAAGGGGAAAGGAATGTGGTATCTTTAATCAATTACCGGTATAATTCTTGTGGTCACTTTTATAATCATATTCACATTTGATATATACCTCGTGCTGTTGGATGAAGAATACTCTTTGTTTTAAAAAAAGAACTTTATGTTGTAGTTGTGAAAGTAAGGGCTATAGTGTTAAGGAAGATACAACAGATCCTTAAGATCTTCATTTGGCAGTAGAGATCATTGCCAGTTAAGAAGCTCTTACTGAAGTGAAGCAAATGATTCTCATCTTTTGTGGTAAATATTGGATGTGCTAGATGTTGCAATTATCGCATGTACCAATACAATATGGTCATGTACAGGGGAAACTTTCAGATATGTGATATTGGTATATGTTTCCCACCCCAACGATTCCCCCCCTCCCTCCCAACAACAAAAAAAAAAAAAAAAAAAATGAAAACAAACAAAACAACAAATAAATGAGAAAAAAATACGAAAAAAAAAAACTACATAAGAATCAGACAAATATTCTTGTGGAGAGTGGCAGGCTGGCACCACAGATATTATGGACTTCATTCATCCACCTTTTTAATGAGTTTATATTTTTTAAACTCCTCTTGATAATAGCTATGAAACTTTCCATGACCTATCCATCCATCCCTACTCCTCATAATGTCCCCACAAGTTTTACTATCAATTATTTTTATTCTGTCAGTATAGTGCATGTATATACTTGCTTGAGACTGGTAACTGTGGATATTAATAGGGTACATGAATTTCTCCATGTTTTATAAATACTCTTAAGTCCAATTTTTTTATACTTATTTTATTTTCATTCAATAACTCTCTATCACTAAACTTTCTATGTTCAAAAACGTTTATTTCCTCCTTCACGATCTGCACCTACTTTCACCTGTAGTTCTCCAATGAGTTGGTTTGCCCTTGAGCTGTAATAAAGTAAGTGTTTGATAGTTAGTTCACATTTCCAGCTATGCTTTCATTTTGAAGTTATTCTGTGTATTTATCCTAGAAGGAAATAGTTCAATTTCCCTAACATAATGATATTCATTTGTGTGGAAAATTTTATATTTTGGGAGGAACAATTTGCCAGGTATAAACAGGAAGTGAGCTAATTATATGGAATTTAAATTAACCATACATTTATCATTGCCATTGCCACAGAGAGAATAGTGTCAGCGCTTGGATGGCAGCTCTAAGGTTGCAAAGTACAAAATCGCTATGTAAGTCCAGTAGTCCTCTAATCATCTCTTGATACAAATAATAAAATAGCCTGCAATTTGAGTATTTTTGTCAGGAAAGTAGTGTATGCAAACAAAATTGGCAAAGATTCCAACCTTGAAGCTTATTGTCAAAATCATAGAGTGAAGAAATTGTTTGATATATGTAACTAATAATAAAATCATGTTAAATTATTAGCTAGCTAGCTATATGATGAAACTATCTAGCTAAGAGGAGGTAAATTTTGCTTCCTTCTCTCCAAAATAAGCTTTTTTGGGACTTTTGGCCCCTAGTGGGGTACCCACCCAAGGGTGGAGGGGGTTGAAACTTGTGGACATGACTTGACGTGTGGCAACTAAACACTATAATATTTATAAAAAAGTAGTGCTTTAGACCAGACAAAATAGTGGTTTAAACACTTAAGATGAGTTAATGTTGTGGTAGGGATTACAACTAAAAGTAAAAATTATTTTGTTGTAACCACAGGGTTTCCATGCAGTAAAAGCAATTATCTGTAACCAATTAGATGTAACAACAAACTTCACTGTTTCCGAAAAAATAAACAATTAGTTCAAAATCCATTTTGAGCAAAACTTGTGGATGTATCCATCCCCCCCCCCCCCTCTCTCCACCATTCCAAGTGTTCCTAAAACTGTGTGCCGTAGGTGAAAAACATTCCCTATGAGCAGAGTTTTGCTAAATGCAGCCCCACACAATGAAATAGCAAACCACCACCACCAACAACAAAAAGACTGGAGAGATCTCCTTCCCCCCCCCCCCCTCCCCCCCCCCCCCCCCACACACACACACACCAAAAAGAACACCCTTGCATGGATATGCTTTCCCAAAACCCTTGAGAGTCCCTCATAGGGGGTTAGGGTTCTAATGTGCCAATGGGGCCATTTTTTGTGATGGCAGACATGTGACACACTAAGGTATAATCAATAGCATAGGTAAGCTGGGTTTCTGATAAACAATCTTGCCCAATTTAGATAGTGTTCCAACACAATAGAGGGAGAAAGAAGATACAGAATTTGATTTAAAAATTGTGTTGTCAAATAAGGCAGGTAATATTTGCAGCCTCCATTTCTGTAATTCCAATTAACTCTGGCAGTTGTCTGGATACTTCTGCTTGCATTAATATTTTTGAGAACATGACAGTGAAGTGATTTAGCTAGTTATGTCAGGTTCCACCATATTTATCACATCTTGTCATAATATAAGGTTCATGGATTGTTGTTAGGTTTATTGTCTTTAGGTTTCAGTTTAAATGCTTAATTCACCTTCATAATCTCTATTGTAGTTCATGTTTTGGGGGAAGAATATGAACAGGAAGTGTTGACATGGATGATTTATAAATAGAACAGTGTAAATAGTTTAGTGAGAATTTGGCTATTCAAAGTTGCAGGAATTTAATTACAAGGACTATTTATTAACCATCTGATATTGAAGGATGTGGATAATGTGTGCATCACTAATTATGGTTATATATAGTTCATGGACCAATGCAGTAATACTGTTGGCAGTTACTTTCTAAATGTTATGTATACATTTCAAAACATAACCAGAGTTCACAATAAGTAACTAGTAATCATTATATTACGATACTGCTACTATATTGTTACAGTCATCTTGTTGTTTGTTTGTTGTTTTTAAAGGGTGTATGTGTGTATGTGTGGTGAGTGTGTGTGAATTGAATCAATACTGCTCATTTAAAAAAAATTTTCTATTTTGTCTAGTGTTATTATTTCATGTTATTTCCTCACTTTGAGTAGCTAGTAATAGTTGCTTCACTGGGTTCATCAGGGTGCACATGAATTGGTATCATTTGATTGAGTGTAAACTTGATATTATAATATGTACAGATATTATGTGAATTATGAGCGTGTTAAAGGGGACAGTTATAAAGATTGAGATCTGGATACTGCCATTGCTCATTGACATATCTCTAAGTCATTCCTTTATGCTGGCATGAGGTTGGATAAGAGGAGGAACATCATAAACTATCCTTTGGGGTGAGTATACTCATAAACATTGTGCATGCTTTTGTTGTCATGAGCTATCCAGTGAGACATTTATATCACACATTTCTCACCATGACTGTCCTGCAGCAGAGAACTAATTAATATATTTTTGTTCAATATTAAATAACAAGTAGCACCAACAACTGTAGTTAATATACATATATATATGTATATATATGTATATATATATACATATATATATATATATATGTATATGCTGGTCTTCTGACTTCAATGGTGAATGCCTAGAAAGAGTGAATTAAGCCCTAGGATACTCCATCATTATTAAATTCTTACTGTTTCCTGTTTATAAAAGTAAACTGCCAGTTGCTCAACACAGTTGCTGTGAGCGGTATTGTGCACATGACTAATAGTGATAATAATATTGGAAAGGACATAAAGAAAAACTTGCAGGGACCATTCCTTTTAGAATTTTATGTTTGTTATAAACTCCATTTATTAATAGCTGTGGACACTATTTTTTCTGAATTTGGTTCAGTTAAGTGATAACCAAATAGCTAATCACCTCTGTGATGGTCCATATGCAATCCTGAACATCAGTGGGGGGGGGGGTGGAGGGTACATTTCTCTACTACAGTACATTCCAAAAAAAATGTGCCAGCATGATGACTTCCTAGTGTCAAATTCATGAGTGGCTGAATCAAAGGTAACTGAAGAAGATGGCTTCAAGCACAGTTATGGCTTTAAATGCTTCTAAGAATGTGAACGTCATGGCTGTGTGGGTGTATCCCTTGCAGAGGCACTAATGATCAGATAAACAAACACCCCATGGTATATAAAGTACAAACTCTTCTAGAGGACACCTTCACAACAGCTATTGCTAATAAACCAGAAACACACTTTACTTCATTAAGCTTCATAAGAAGCTCAACTGCATATTAATTCATATCAGCAGCATTATTCACTTGATTAATAATGGGATACATGAGAACTGCAACATTTTGTCTAGCTGCACTGTTCTTCTACAGTGAATGTGTGTTGAGCAGACCCATAGAGAACCGACAAGATCTCCAAGAAATGGAACAAGAATCACTTCAGCGAGAAGAGGATGACTTCCAACTCAAGTTTGCTATACTGAGCAGAAGCTCTGGAAAATATTTGACAATGCTTGAAAATGGCTCTGTGTTTGCATCTGGGGTTCCAGTGAGGGGACAGTTGGCACCATCTTCACAATGGTACCTCCACATGTCCGGAGGTGCCCACAGATTAGAGAATGTGCACAGACGTGATCACTACCTTGCAGTGGCTCACAGAGAAGATCTTACCATGCTTGTGGCACACAACATTAGCAAGTCATTCACTCTTGAGATGATGGAAGAGCAATATCAAAATATGTCTGATAAAGGAGATGCACAACAAAATACACAGCATAATGAGATCACTTCTAGTGAGAATTCTGTGTCAACTTTCGCTGTCCTCATAGAATGGAACATTCATTCCATAGATACACTAACAAATAATGTGATATTGGTGAGAGATGGCACTGACTGTTATCTCTCCTTTGACCATGAAGGCTACTCACACAATAATCTCTGTTCACTGCTTGACATGGGAAATAACGTTGATTTTGTGTTTGAGCCAATATTTTAGTCCTACCAACTGCCATCTATCAGAACATGGTAACAACCAAGAGAACAAGTCCATGGAGAACAAATGCACAGATAGAAAGTCATTGTATCACTTATGAAAATATCTCAATATACAGGCATAATTTAATGATATGTAATGTTTATAATTATGGATCACATTTATACCTTCATTCTATTATTTTTTGCAAATTGTGACTTATATATTGTGATAACGATCATATTTATACATTTTTAAAAACTTCTCTATTGGAATACTAGTATTGGGTCCAGATACACAAGAAGAAAGAATAAAAAGATTTCAAAAAAAGAGACAGAAGATGAGAAAGGTGGTAAGAAGGAAGGAGGAAGGAATAAAACAGAAAAGAAAAGAAAAAAAGGAGGGGAAAAAGGGGAAAGGGAAGGGAGCACAGAATAAAAGAGAAGAAGAAGAAAGAGAAAGGAAAAAAGGAGGGCGGAAAAGAAGAGGAGAAAGAAGGAAAAGAAGGGGTGAGGATAAAAAAAAGGAAGGGGAAAGGGCGGAAATTCCTATTATGTAGTGAGAGGCCTTGCAGAAGAAAAAACGTGTGTGTGTGTGTGTGTGTGTGTGTGTGTGTGTGTGTGTGTGTGTGTGTGTGTGTGTGTGTGTGTGTGTGTGTGTGTGTGTGTGTGTGTGTGTGTGTGTGTGTGTGTGTGTGTGTGTGTGTGTGTGTGTGTGTGTGTGTGTGTGTGTGTGTGTGTGTGTGTGTGTGTGTGTGTGTGTGTGTGTGTGTGTGTGTGTGTGTGTGTGTGTGTGTGTGTGTGTGTGTGTGTGTGTGTGTGTGTGTGTGTGTGTGTGTGTGTGTGTGTGTGTGTGTGTGTGTGTGTGTGTGTGTGTGTCCAAACTCTACAGGTCAAAATTCTGGATGGATTTTGATGTGTGATGTGTCAAACAATGTGGAATTTTCTCAGGACACTGTGTTGTAAAGGAATTATCCTCAAGTTGTACTCCTGCTGGAAATAAAGAAAAATAAATTTCCCATAAAAATCCTATAAAAATCATGGCCAAAATGTGTAAAGTGTAGTTTCCCAAGCAGCCAGTTGATGCATTGATTCCCCCTGGGATTTTTTTAGTGGTTTGAATCCCCTTGAGACTATTTTTTAAAATTAAAAATTTTTTTTTTATTTTATTGGTTTGGGGTGGTGTGAAGGGGGGGGGGGGGGGGGGGGTGGGAGTGTTTTCTTTTCTTCTTTTTATCCTATTTTAAAAAAATTTGTGTTCCTGAAGAATCTACAAACAGGATGGGATGTAATGGATCTGGTACAAGTTAAGAAGATTGAGTAAATATTGACATAGCATATATAGTTCAGTATGTGATGGGGGTAAGGAACTTCAATAAAAAAAACTCAAATATTGGGAAAAGTCAAATCACTACCAAAAAATAAGAAGCCAAAGTGCGCTGCCTTTCTGGCTCATGATTTAGTCCAAATTTTTTTTTTTGTTCTTGAAGATGGAAGGAATATCAGTCTATCATAGATACATTAAATTGCAATTTGTTTTCCTATTAATTAATAGATTGCATCTTGCATATGAGTAAAAAATGAGTGAAAATATTTTTTGTCATTGAACATATCTAAAAAAAAAAAAAAAAAAATACTTCTCTGCCATGTGCCAGAAAAATATATTCTTGACTCATCTGGTTTTTTCTCTCTCTATCTGTCTATTACAATTAAACTGGAAATAGGAAATAAAGTAAAGGGAAGAAAGGGATAAAAGAAAGGGGAAAGGGTGAAAAATGAAATGAAGGAAAGACAAAAGGGAATAAGAAGAATGAAGTAAATGATAAAGGTGGAAGGAATAAAAGAAGGAAGGAGGGAAAGGGAGGGGGTGGACAAGGGGGAAATTGAGGGGGAATGGGGAAATATGAAAATGAGAAAGCACAATCTTAAGTTAGGAGTTTCAGCTTAGTAAACTTGTGCCTTAACTACTTGGCCATGGTTCATTTAAGTATATATTTCTGTACAGACTACTTGAATTTTTTTTTTTTTTTTTTTTTTTTTTTTTTTTTTTTTTTTTTTTTTTTTTTTTTTTTTTTTTAACTACCATGGCCACCTCTTAAAAAAAAAAAAAAAAAAAAAAAAATTAGCTTATGTTTAGTTGGGTCAGAGCCTATGCCATGCCAATTTGGATAAAAATCTGTCCATAGGTTTGGCCAGGCGGGTGGGTGAGAAGCCATTGTATTACAAGTCTAATCAATAGTATTTTTGAATCTTCTTATCCTAGGAGGTTGTTATTTTTAACTAGCTGAGTTGCGTGGTATTGCCCAGGACAAACGTCACTGCATATATAGCATCATGCAGTTTAGATTGTATTGAAGTTGATGGTCATACCTTGTGTCCTGTATTACATTTAAGTGGTCTCATGTGGTTGGCTACAATGTTTCCTGGCTGAATGTATTAAAAAAAATTTCAGTGGAACAGTTAGAGAGCACGCCCGCATTCCCACCCACCCACCCCTTTCATTTCACTTGCACCCACCCACTCAAGAAAGAAATATTTTTTTTAGTAAAATATATATGATTGCTGCTCTTGTTCATCTTTTCAGGGTGTGGGGAGGGGGAACATTCCACTCAAAACATTCATATGCTTGAGCTATGTGGTGTAGTTCCATGTTTGGCAGGAAGAATGTATGGAAATTATCACGAAATTATCATATCCATGATTAATAGGCATAGCAATGTAATCATCTATTGCCATTCTACAGTTTAGTTACTGGGTAGGCACACTGCTCTATAAGGCCACAGGTACTATATTACTATCACGGGTGTATCCATGAACTACCCCTTTTACCTGGATTTTTGGTAAAGGGTCTTTTCCTAGCTTTCTTTAAGCAATAACCAACTAGAGAGGAAACTAGCTGTAGAACAAACTCAATGGATAAATACCCTCAAACTCCCCTTATCCAAGCTCCCCTCTGTCTGGGAAACTAGCCTTCCCTACTCAACTACTCACCCCCAGCAGCAAAGAGAACTACTGTGATGAAGATGCTTTCCACAATAAGGAGAGAACTGTAGCTTCTACTCTAGTGTATGCTTGAAGAGATAAAATTTTCTTTAATTCCTGAGAAGATGGAAATTGTTCGTGAGCTTGAGAAAGGAAACTTTCCAGGAGCATTGTTAAACACAATAATTGGGATTGCAGTGAATCATTCAATATCCTAGGCATCTCACTGCTGTGGCTGGAATCTCAAGGCACCAATCCAGAATACATAGGAAATATCCAGGAAATAATTCAGGAGTCAACTCCTTATGATGTTCCAACTTATTGAGATCATACCCTAGTACCAGCCTAATATAGAGCCCTGTACTTTCAGGTGTGTGAGTACTCTATACTGCTGCTGGTGCAGGTGACACATGTTTACTGATAGACTGTGGGTTGGTGTGCTGGAGCCAGTGCAGATATGGAAAAAAAAAAAAACAACACGCATACCATATTACAATTTAAAAATATGAAAACTCCCCGCACACAAAATGGTCCACCTATTATAAGTAAAATGTTTCATCTATCAAATAGAGAACGTAAAGGTATTCCCTATTTCTGTATGTTGGAGAAATGATGTCTCAGAGACCATACCTGTCTTTGTTTGTGCTATTGGGTTATTAAGTTTCTTAGTTAATTGTTTGCAATACATTTTATTTTTTACTATTAGAATCTATGAAATACTTTTCAATTCATCTGAAAATCAATTGTAGTTATCTATAAACAAACTTTAACTAATACAATCCCATAACATTTTAAAATTGGATTTTTGAATACAATGATAGTATTGTTCTCTTCATTGTTTAAATTATACCTCTTCTGAGAAGCCATCATATCACAAGTATAAACAAACAAAAATTTAAATCTTCTTATCCTAAGAAGTGATTATATCGAACTAGCTGAGTAGGTTGGTTGTGCAGACTGAAAATTGGAAACCTTGGAGCAGTCCATACGATTAGTTAGCAGGAATAGTCATTCATTATTCAGGGTACATAGATATGTATAGAAAGCCCATAGGAACTAGTCAAATTATATAGGCTTTACCTACTCTTCTTCTTATTCTTCTTCTTCCTCCTCTTCTTCCTCCTCTTCTTCCTCCTCTTCTTTCTCTTTTTCCTCTTCTTTTCCTCTTTTTCCTCTTCTTACTCATCTTCCTCTTTTCCTTTTCTTCTTCTTCTTTATCTTCTTCTTTATCTTCTTCTTTATCTTCTTTATCTTCTTCTTTATCTTCTTCTTCATCTTCTTCTTTCCTTTCATGTGAATAAATGAAGTCAAAATTAATGTGTGCGATGTAATAAAGTGGGTGTATTTTAATCAAGTGTGTGAGGACATTTATTAGACATTTCATTTCCTTTTCCTTCCTACTTCAAAAGTGCTTCCTACTCCTATGGCACTATAAGGTTTCTGCCTCAAAGTGAAACTGCTTGCAATCTGTAGTTGGTGGGGGAAATGTAAACACACATATACATACAGACACTTCTGTATGAGATATGAACCAGTTCAGTATTCAGCTTTAGTGGAAATGGAAGCTGTGCAGAAATGTATTTCTAATAATAGAATGTATACCAAATTAAATGGAGCATACTAATTATCATCATAATTCAATTTTATATTTAAGGTATCTTTATCTTTTATTCCTTGAAATAATAATCAAGATGCAGTTTCATTGCTTGAATATGTATTTTCTTTTCCAGTGATCATATAGGCATTGCTCTGTAATGAATTAAAATGACCAAGTTGGCTAAATGAGAGGTCACTCCACTATGACTGCCCTGTTGCTGATGTTCTCTCAGTATTATAGAAAATCTCAGGTTGTGTTTTTTCCAATGTTTTCATGCTATTTTTGATGTTAACAATTCTATAAGAATCAGAAATATGTCACATAAACCAAACATAATTAGAGATAATGGAGGGGTTGGGGTGTAGGGTGTAGTTAATCACATGATAGTGTTGAGGTAAAGGGTCAGGGAAAAGGTGTGGGGAAGAGTGTGGCAAAGTACAAGATAAGTGGGTAAAGGTTTGAAGTTTTAGGTTTCAGAACTAATTACACTATTGTTTATAGCAATTTATACATTTCTTTTCTTTTTTTTATTAAGTGAGCTAACCATAACATCTGCTCTATTCTTCTATTGTGTGTACATGCTGTGTGTACCCAGGAACACAACAACAACAACAACAACAAAAAACAAAAACAGAGAAAAAAGTCCAACACATGGACAAAGACATTGAAGCAGGTACACAATGGCAATCAACTCAAGATATAACCAAGATACCCTGAAAAAACACAAATTTAGTAATTTTTTTTTCATCTAGATCTATTAAACTTTAGTTTTGATAGTTACTTTGAACAAACTACAAGTGTCCACAGGGCATGCAGAGCCATGGCCACAATCTTGCAATGGCTCCCAAAGATGATGTCACTCTTACCTTCTGCGAAAATACCACAATCTGAAATGGGCATTATTATTTGATATGAATTCAAACGAAAAGTCACTGAGAAATTTAACACTCATTTATTCAATACCTTTCTTCATTCAGTGGATTAAGGATATGTTGTATTAGATTAACAAAATTGCAATCTTATATCTCTTCATGAGACGTGGAGGTACTGGTTTCCTACAGTTCTTGTATATTTAAAGATCTAGAACATGTGCAATTTAAACTTGATATTGTGTATTTATCACTAAATGTACTACCAACCATTATTTGACCATGGCAGCAAACTTGAAATAAGTTTTTTTAAACATCTGTTTGTTGTTGTTTTTAACCAATATTTTGTTAGTGTTTAGTTATTTATTAATACATGACCAGATAGACCTGAAAATGCTTGTAATGTTTACTTGGAGTATATATCAAAGAGCATTTTTTAAATTTTTTATTTTGCTTGAACACTGATGACACATAAATATTGCTGAATATTGTAGTGTTTGAAATGAGTGGGGGGGGGGGGGGGGATACATAGCCTGTTCAATTACTCATTTCAAATCAGGTTACATTTTCTGGACCAAAGTAACTGTCTTTGGTAGGCTATGTGGATAGCAAATATAAATTGGAAATGACTGACGCTTGTGTGGCTTACTTCCACCTTAATGAGTACCTCAATACTTTAATTTAAACATATCTGCCGTTAATATGTAAGTACGTTAGGAACATGACCAGACATCCTGTCTGTCAGGAAGTAAATTAAAAAAAATTTTTTTTAACTATGATAATGAGAGGTAAAGTTTTAGGTAAGTGTTTACATTGTGGTTCCACTTTCCTTATGAAGGTACAGACAGCGAGTTCTGGAAATAGTTTGCTATGGCTTCTGTTGATAATATGTGCATGATACATGTTTAAGTGACTAAGAAGATATAGTTTCTTATGCAAGTACTGTATAATGTTTTTAGAACTGTATAATGTTTTTAGAACTGTATAATAGTTTCAGTACTAATAAGATTAGCAACTGACTTCAATAGAAAATATCTTGAATACGATTATGTAATTAATAAGGTATTGGAATTAGTGAATTATTAAATAGTTTAGTGTTTGTTTGTTGTTGTTTTTTTTGCATTAAAATACGACTTTTTGGTTTGAAACTATTCAACGTTGTATTAATAACTTTTTGTTTGCATCAGGAAGATCGAAGTATTTCCATAAGCCATAAATACTAAAGTTAATACTTGTAAACATAATGTACATAGAAGAAAGTCCTACCTGTGTGAGTTAGTATATAGAAACAGAAAAAATCAATCTCATTTAGATGAAACCAATAACAAAAAAATCTGGAAAACATCCAAGGATGGAATCCCACAAGATGCACTGCACATTCATATCATACTTTTGCTGTTTACTTCATTTAGAGTATTTTTAAATGACTGAGTGTTCTACGTAGTGCAGTTTGCAGGAAAGTGAACCACTCAAAATAATCATTATTAGTGAGAAATGTATAATTTGATTACATTTCAATTATTGTTACTAGTACCAAAAAACAAAAACAAAAAAAAATACCCTATGGGTGTTCCCCCCCCCCCCCCCCCCCCCCCCAGTCAACCTCTGACCTTCTGCAGTAACAAAATTATTTAGTTTACTAAATGTAACATGTAGGGATTATTGACACTAAAACTTATCAATGAGACAAACATGATACAATTAATGAACACTTCTAGGACAGTAACATTAATTTTTGGCAGTGAAAACAACTTGCAGTGAGTGAGGCTAATAAAACAAGACTAGAAATGTCCAATCATAAACCCACTCACTCATAAGCTCAATGGTCACTAAGATGTCATAATATATACTTAATATGATGTAACTATGTTCCTAAGGAAGTTTCTTAAGAAGAACAACAAGATCAACAACAAAGTAACATTTAGACTCTGTGATATATGAAATGGTGGGTAAAAATACACCCATGGCCACACCAGGGATGGATTAGGGCACCTCACTACATATCATCTTGAAATATCGTTCAGATCAGGTGGCCATGGGCATAGTTTTGTCAATGTGTGTAGTTTTGTCAATGGGTGTATAGAAGATTCTAACGTTGATTAAGTATGCATTAATCATTTGTTAGAGTGTTCCATGTCACTAAACCACATCCATTAATGAAACCACACCCATAGCCACCACACCCTAATCATAATTTCTCAAGGATGTGCAGTGAGGTGCCCTAATCAATCCCTGAAAGTTTCATTAAAATCCCTCCAGAGGTTTGGAAGAAGTTAGAGTCCGCACATACAGACAGACAAGCAGACAGGCAGACATGCAAATAGACAAACGAATCATGAACTATAGTAAGATTAGTACTTCCATTAAGTAATTGTAATTGAATATAGAAAATAAATTGGTAAACAGACAGAAATATGAGCACATACAAGGTAAAAATATAATAAGCTTTAGCTATGCAGCTTGTAAAGGTAGATAGGTAAGAAAAATACTGTCATAAATTCTTATATGAAAATAATCCCACACCACCCAGTCAGATCTTCTAAATCTCAGTAGTTTTTCACAAATAGAAAAGAATATACAGATAGGGAAAGAAATGCAATTTATAATTTAATTATGTTAAAATGAACCTCCACTCTCTCTCCAAGTGGTCATACAAAATTTTATCCTTTATCAGTCCAGCCGTCCTCTAGAGAAGAAAAAAAAGGTAGGGAGGGGAAGAGCCCAGACCTAGATTCGAGTTCACGCTTAGTAGACCTGTGCCATAACCATTGGATCATGGTTTTGAAGGGGTTGTTTTTGTTTTGTTTTGTTTTTGCATGAAAAGTTTGAATTACATTTTCCCTACCTGTGTTGGTGGCACTAAATAGCCTATTTTGGTTACCATGTCTTGGGGAGTCTGCTCACAAAGTTTGATTAAGATCTGTGCAGAAGAAGTATGCCTGAATCACACGCAAATATAGATATTTTTGTCCTTAATATTTATATTGTGGATATATATATATATATATATTATACACAATGTTTAAATGAGATTATTCAAGCTGGGGCATTTATAGCCAATGTCTCCCTTGGTTGACTTGGCTTTAATAAGTTACAGAGACCAATAGACATGTGAGTTACTTCAATATTTCCTGATCAACTATATATCCATTTCCCCTCCTACTTGAACATACTTGAAACAGTTTAAAATATCTGATTTACTATTAAAGATCAGTTTCCAGATCAATCACTTGTTTCCAAACAGATTCCATTTCCGGATCCAAATAACTGTCCCAGGTGGATGCTGTGGATGGGAAATCTGAAGTGAAAATCATTGGCACCTTCTTCTTGTATGGCTTGACTTCCTCCTTGACAAGAATAAGTTAGAAATTTAAAAAATAATGCAAAGGTGAAGTTAAGTGGAGGTAAAATGTTTACTATATGGTTCTATATTCCTTATGAATATATATTCAGCTAAAATTACTAGTTCTGGATGTAGTTCACAATGGCTTCTGTGGGTGGTTGATACATGTAGTTGTGTGGGTGCGCAAGAGAAATCAGTTTTTTATTATTGTTTTCAGTACATGTGAGCTTATCTGCTTATTACAATACTTTCTTCTTTTTTTTTACAGATGACTTTTATGGTTTGAAACAATTACACACCCTATACAGACTCATTTGAATCATGCAGTTAAAGCATTATCACAAGTCATGAACTCTGTAGTTATTGTGTGTATCTATACATAATGAATGTGTAGAAAGTTTTAATTGTGTGAGTTAGGGTAAGCAGTAGAAGTAATCAATGACATTTAGACAGCGCCTGGAGGAGTTTGGAAATTATATAAACTTTCCTGTTTCTCTATCATTAACTTAGGAATGTAGTCAAATGAGACCTCCAGCTGGTTTGAAGGGCTTGCCATGAGCATTTTCTTTGCTGATTATTCTGTCGATCAAGTTTGTGAGTGCGGAAACCAAATGATGGATAAAATATATAAATTTGAAAGCTACATTCTTTTCATATCTTTACCGGCTACATGATCTAGAATAAGGGCTTAATTTGTGAGTATAATCACATAGACTTTGTGTCTGGTCACATGAGGTGTAACAAATAAATAGACATGCATAGTATGCAGATAACTATTAAACAGTATATATGTACGATACACTACAGCTGATAGACAACTACACTGCTTCTGCCCTTCTTTATATGAAGAAGTTCTTTTCTCCACAAACTTATCCATTGCATTCCCTAACCCTTTTCCATAATAAATTTTATTTGTTAGCATTAATGAAAAATGCAGGCTTTCTTTTCTCTTCCACAGCTCCATGCATCACAAGTTTGGAAAGGTATAATTCTATCTATAAATCATGTGTTGTCCTATGCATAATCCAGCTAGCTATATCACTGTCAACAATACATATCATGAATGGCAGGTCGAGTTGGTCTTTATGGCTGGGAATTCCTTTTAAACGGTGGAACAATTTTGTTCCATTGGCAGAAAATTTTGGATTAAGATCTTCAGCTAGTAAAAAAGTTGACTGATAGCAGCGGCAATTTAAAATCAGCACCAAGTGGTCTTTGAATTCTATTGTAAACCGAGCTGTTTTCCTATGAGATACTCTTGTAGCATATCCACTTAAAACAATTATTTTTAGAGATTTCAGTAAACAGAATCTTACTCGAATTCATGTAGTGCATGTCTGTTTGTTCACGCATGACACATCTCCCAGAAGCCTATAGACCATCGCCCTGAAATTTTCAGGGGTTGGTCAAGGGCCCACTGGCCCAGTTTAGGAGAATTTGGTTGGGCTGGGGCTACAGCCAGTAAATAAACTTTCCTATTCATTATTAACCACAAATTTGTAATCTGATCCCATTCAGAAGGACATTACTGCAAATGTTATGCTTGCAATCCATACCATAATATATTCACGCACGTACACACACAATCACAAATTACAACCCAAGTAGGTTAAAGAGGATACTATTAACTAGAGGTGCATCCCCAGCTCTGTCTTCCAATTAAAGCACAATCCTATCAATTCAAAATGGTCAAGGGTTTTAATATGTTTGATTTAGATTAGTTAAATTACATATATGGGGCATTTCCCCACTAACTCCTCCTCCTCTTAAAAAATTAAGCAAACTGAACAAGTTCGTAACTACAGGACGCAGGAGGTAACTGCCCATAGATTCAACCCTCCCTAAAGCTGGACCCCCTGCATCAATTTAACTTGTATTTCATTGTGGCTTAGATATAGGGTGGGTTTTTCACTAATGCTCTCAGTTGTAAGAAGGTAAAATTAGTTTTGTGACTTGCTCATCTGAAGAGTTTCTCTTCTTCTAGTAGTCATACTTTCCAATTACCCCCCTTCCAACTAACTTCAGCACGGATATTACCCCTGCCATTGTGCAAATTATTTATTGGATTAATTGGTTAAGAAGTAAAGACTTCCATTTTTTTATTATTGAAATTATTGTTTCACTTTGTCATGGTAGTACAAGCTTTTCTGATGTGTTTGAACATTAAGATTTCCATGGTAATGGTAGAGTTCAATTGTGCGTTTCCTCATTTCTGATTAAACAAAATGTGGTCAAAAGATTGTTGCACTTGTTATCTTTTGGATTCCATTTAATTTTTCAGTTCCTGTAACATGATCTCCATTGTAATGTGATCTGTGGGTCCACATTTAGGGGGAAGAATGTGAATAGGAAGTGATACTATAATTTACGATTTGTCTGTATATATGTATATTTGCTATCTTCTCCTAGACGCTTGGGCCTACCAGGCTTAAATTTTCAGGGGGTGATGGGGATTATCATGGGGTTTTTTTAACAGCAAGTTTAGTGAAGATTGGAGTAAAAATCCGCCCATAGGGCTGAAGAGGCCAAAAATGGTCTTTGGCTAGAAATACTCATGGAGCTACAGGTCTAAAACTCGTTATGCACACACAACTTGGCTCTGGGAGTAACATGGGATGGGTCCCATTTGGCTACACCTCTCCCTCTTGGTGTGTAAGGCAAAAAAATGCCAAAAATGGTATTTCGATAAAACACTTGAACCTAGATAGTTATATTCACCAACCCTCGTATATTTGATGTGTTGTCTTTAAGGCCATACCACTTCATGCATTAGTATCAGACCAAAAATAGAGCCAAGAATGGTACTATGCCAAATAATTCTTAATTCGTACATTTGTTAATTTGTTTGTTTCTTTGCTTGTTAGATAAATACTCCTAGACAATTGGGCCTAAAGGGCTCAAATTTTGAGATTTGTGGGAGTCACCCTGGGGACACTATGACGAAGTTTGATGAAGATCAGTTTTTTTTCGCTAACTCCTCCCAATGATTAGGCTTAAAGCACTCAAATTTTCATGGTTTGATAGGGGTCACCCCAGAGATGTTATAACAAAGTTTGGTGAGGATTGGTTTGTTCACTAACTCCTTCCAGACATTGGGCCTAAATGGCTCCAATTTTCAGGGTTTGCTGGGGGTCACCCTGGGGTGGTTCTAAAGAAGTTTGATGACAGTCAGAGTAAAACCCTATTCTTACCACGCTTGGTCTGCCCCTGGACCAAGCCCCTTTGGGGCTTCCCTCCCTTCGGGGCTTCCCTCCCTTCATAAGACTATAACAAAAAATTGAAACAATTTTGGAACTACATCAGGGAAAAAATATCGTATATGTTTTTCACTAGTATTGTGAAGGGAAAATATGGTGCACTAATCCACTGCACTAAACAAAAAAAAAATACCAGCATGGTAGAGGATAACTTCTTGGTGTCAAAGTCTTGAGTAATTGGTCCACATATCTGAAGTGGATGGCTTCAAGAATAGTGTTATAACTACAAATTGTAGTGCTTCTTAGGGTGTAAATATCATGGCTCTGTTGGCTTTCCTCTTACAGAAGCACCTGATGTCACAATGAACATCCCAACAATATATAAAGCATAAATTGTTGTAGAAGACTCATTCACAACAGCTATTGCTAATACAACGAGAAAGATACCTTACTCCATCAAACTTCATAAAACTCAACAGCATATTAATTCATATCAGCAGCAATATTCACTTGATCAATAATGGGATACATGAGAACTGCAACATTTTGTCTAGCTGCACTGTTCTTCTACAGTGCATGTGTGTTGAGCAGACCCATAGAGAACAGACAAGATCTCCAAGAAATGGAGCAAGAATCACTTCAGCAGGAAGAGAATGACTTCCAACTCAAGTTTGCTATACTGAGCAGAAGCTCTGGAAAATATTTGACAATGCTTGAAAATGGCTCTGTGTTTGCATCTGGGGTTCCAGTGAGGGGGCAGTTGGCACCATCTTCACACTGGTACCTCCACATGTCCGGAGGTGTCCACAGATTAGAGAATGTGCACAGACGTGATCACTACCTTGCAGTGGCTCACAGAGACAATGTTACTGTACTCGTGACACATGATATTAGCAAGCCATTCACTCTCGAGATGACAAGTGATCCACAGAAAAATAATTCTGACAATGGAGATACACAACTAACTATACAGCATAATGAGACTATCTCCAGTGAGAACTCTGTGTCAACATTCGCTGTCCTCATAGAGTGGAACATTCATTCAGTCGACACTCTCACCAATAACATGATATTTGTGAGAAATGGCACAGACTGTTATCTCTCCTTTGATAGTGAAGGCTACCTACACAATAATCTCTGTTCCCTACCTGGCATGGGAAGCAATGTGGATTTGGTATTTTCGCCAATATTTTAGCCCAACCAACCACCACCATACAAAACATGGCAACAATCAAGAGAACTGGTTTATGGACAACTACACAGATAAAAAAAAATTATTGCATCATTTATTACCACTATATCAATATATATTTTTATATAATTCATTCATATAGAGTCTGTAATTATGGATCACTTCAATACTGTACCCTCTACTATTCTTGCAAATGGTTGGATCATATATTGTAACAATAATCATGACTGCATGAAGAGGGAAAATTCTAATGCATCATGGCAGGCATTGATAGTCTGAACAGCCAGACTTGGGTGGTACCTTTTCTGGGGGAGAAAAAAATCAAAAAATCATGGTCCTGTTTTGAGGTGAAAACTCATTTCAAAGGAAATTTTAAAATGTAAATCATTTTTAGTTTTGAATAGTGAATTACATTCTTCAGGTTTTTTGGAGTGGATAAGTGGTTGTGTGTTAGTACTACAATTACAGTGGCTATTCTTTGAAATTAAATGGTTTACTAAGCACAAATTAAATGAACCAGGAATAGGGACACCTAACTTGCACATTAAAGGAGAAAATGTACTATACAGAAAAGGGGAGAGAGAAGGAAAGTTGAATCAAAATCTGAGGGAATGGAGAGCATGGATGGAGGAACAAAATGTTACTTACGGGCCACTTCATTTGGCTACATCCAGGGCTAGCTACCATTCTCATACCCAAATAACCATCAACACATCCTCTGATCGAAAGGCAACAGATATTGTAAACCATGAAATTCTTAATAATTGATTAATTTATTATTTATGATCATGTCGCTGATAAGTTGTGGGAAGTTAGCGGTAATATAACATAAGCACAACAGTCTGACAAATTCAATACTTTAAAACTTCATCACATGCCCACGCTAACTTCCAACTTATTCAAGGCAATAACAGGGGAATGTAAAGATTTCAGCTACATGATTGTAAGCAACTTCATTTTGGATAGGAACACAAATTAATGTGAGGCACTGCATCCATTAAAAAAGAAGAGGATAAAACATGAGCAAAACAGTCTAATGAAGTCAATACTTGACATATCTATCCATAAAACATGCCCACCCCTCGACGTCCTACCATAAATTATGTTCTACTATAAGACATAATTCTCCCCTCAGACATGTTCTCCCTGAAGTCATGCATCATCTAAGACAATGTTCTTCTATGAGATATGTCCTCCCGTAAAACATGCCCTCTCATAAGACGTCTTCCCGTAAGACATGTTGTCACATAAGACATGCCATCAAGTAAGACAATCATGTGACCACAGCCCATCAAAGGTGGGCTAGCTTCCCAGTTTACTTATCTATTTACTTTATTGGGAAGGTTTGTTGTTCTTTTAAAAAAAATTGTTCAAAAGTGAGCATCTGTGTGTTTCATTTGTCGGCATTATTGGGAGGCTAATGAGCTGTTATAATATAGATGATTAGGTAAATGTATAATCACATACACTTCCCTCCCCCACTTCCCTCCCCCCCCCCCCCCCCCCCCCCCGTCTGTTCATTCACTCTGATATCCGCCACATGCCAGCCAAGTTTGGAAAGAACAAGCCTAACATATAGGTGGATGCACATGGTACACGCACACTCTCACACAGAGTCAGTGGTGCAGCACATATGATGGACAAGAACATACTGCAGCTTTAGTTCAAAGTGAGAGGTGGAGTGAACAGTGATCATGGCAGGCAATTAATAAAATGCAGCATTGTAAACTATCTATGTAGCTGTTAGCTGAAGCCCATGATGGAGTCAAGGTGATTTGCCAGCTTATAGGGTTGTCCAGGTTCATACACGGCCCACTCCATGCCTGCCAGTTTCTTCACAACACCATTCAATTTTCTGTATATACACATACACATACACATACAAGTATTAATATGACCACCTCAGAGAATCCAGTCTGCGGAGTGGTGTGGTGTGGTGTGGTGTGGTGTGGTGTGGTGTGGTGTGGTGTGGTGTGGTGTGGTGTGGTGTGGTGTGTGTGTGTGTTGCCAGGGTGCTTACTGAGGTGTGGTATGGAGGAGGTGCCCTAGTGAATGCAACTCTTCGGCTAGCTCTGTTTGGTGGTTGCCCATGAGTTGCTCGTTGACCACCACGACCAGAGGCTTCCTCTTAGCAAGACTCTCCATAATGCTGCCAGAACCTGTTGAGGATGAGACAGAACCACTTCATCTCCCCCTCCATAAACTACCAAAGAACTGCCCCAAGTCAAACAGGGAGTGATGCTTCCACACCTGACATTGACTGAGTGTAATGCCAGTACACAGTTTGCCATGCCCTTGCAAGCACACACGCATGTACCAGCACACTCATTGCACACACACACACAAAAACACACTCATTACATGCACGCACACACCCATTACACACACACACCCATTACGTGCACACATGTATGCACACGTATTACACACACACACACAACGACATTTTTAGGACTATCTGCACTTTCAAATCTTCACTTGAAGGAATAGTGCCCCCCCCCCCCCCCCCCCCGTGCCATCTTTAATATCTGAGCAGTGACCACATGCACATGTGAACTGGTTTGCTACAGACCACTAGATCTCTATGCAGTAAATTATGTTATGTAGTTTGGGCCAAGACTGAAACAGGCAAACTACAGCATTCAGTCTCTGGTGGGAGGGGAAGAGGGAGAGAGAGAGAAAGTGTTGACACACATTTCACAAATACCAAAATAAAAATTGTGTGTGTGTGTGTGTGTGTGTGTGTGTGTGTGTGTGTGTGTGTGTGTGTGTGTGTGTGCGCGTGCGCGTAATATGTGCAGCCTCCTTCAACTCCTGTATGGTATTCACAATAAGCAGAAGTGGAGGCCATGGAGCGATAGCCCCCATCTCTCTCTCTTTCTCTCTGCTACCCTACTCCCACCCCCCCCCCCCCCCTGCCCTCCCTAATACCTCCATGGCTGATGATAAGGGAGGCCTCCTCCATATCTCTTGCTAGTGAAGCTTTGAAGCGGTACCAGGTCACAGGTAATCCTGTAGTGGGAGTGGTTTCAGGGATATACTTGCCATGTCCTATCTGGACTGTGAGTCTGGAGTAGCCGTCCTCCACTAATAACTACACCACAACACATGAACACATCATACTGCAACTGACCATCTGTTGACCCTTTACCCACCCTCTCTAGGACCATGTGCTTTGTGCTAATGTTAAAACACACAACCAGTGTTTCCAATCTACTAAAACTGGTGGCATTTCAAACTGAGAATACCAACACCACAAGATATTAATTAACATCCTATTGATCAATGATAGAAATACAAATACCCACAGACTCTCTGAACTAAAACTGGAGAAGCAAGTTACATGCAAATGCCTTTACTCTTATGTAGTGTGACTACAGTGCACCAGCTGTGAAGAACGTAGTGTGACAGCTGTGAAGAACAAAAATTTAGGTGAGCATATCTTTGAGTGCAAACTCCACCCCTTGCATGTGGACACCTGAAACTGGCGATTGCTTACAAAACTTGACTCTGGGATGAACAAGGGCAGGGTCCCACCAGGCCACACCTGAACCGGTGGGTATGTCCATGTGTTTCTGTTTCTTAGACAATCTGTTGGTGTGATTGTTGCAAGTGATATAGCATATTTAAAAAAAATTTATTTCATATATTTTATATCCTGAGGCTAGGGTCTACACCAATTATTAATTTAATTATTTCATTTTTCTTTTAATTGGTTTCTTCTTCTTCTCTGCAGACCAGACCAGAGTGTGCATGGTTGTCCACACAGAGTGTGCATGGTTGTCCACACAGAGTGCATGGTTGTCCACACAGAGTGTGCATGGTTGTCCACACAGAGTGTGCATGGTTGTCCACACAGTGTGTGCATGGTTGTCCACACAGTGTGCATGGTTGTCCACAGTGTGCCAACTCTTTTTCCTCCTTGGCATGGTTCCCTCAGCTGCAAGATAGACCACCTGTGGCCTAGAACTTGATGGTGAATGGTGTCCGTAAGATTAAGAGTGACTACCCAGGGCTTCCTACCCAGGGCCTACCTACCGAGGGCCTACCTACCCAGGGCCTACCTACCCAGGGCCTACCTACCCAGGGCCTACCTACCCAGGGCCTACCTACCCAGGGCCTACCTACCCAGGGCCTACCTACCCTGGGCCTACCTACCCAGGACCTACCTACCCAGGACCAGTTTGCACAATGCTGGAGAACGAGTGTAGTGGCAGCCACAGCAGTACACAGACAAGGCTGACCATACAGTATCAGCATTAGCAATTTATCTCATTCCAAATACAATCAAATCACTCATTCACAATTCACACCCACAGTTCCATTCAGGTTGCAAAGAGGACCTCTGCAGTTCAGGAGGAACTTCCTCTGTCTCTGTCTCATTTCATTGATGAATGGGATGTAGGTTAGTTACAGCTATGAGATATACGTTAGTTACAGCTATGAGATGTAGGTTAGTTACAGCTATGAGACATAAGCCCTGTCCACATCTGCGTGGGCTGACTAATTGGCTAGGCAGATTAATTGGTTTTCCTCTACTATGTATAGAAATGGGGTATTCTATTTTCTGGTGTGCTACGTTGTTTTATTATTTTCCCTCCTCAATGTCATCGCACAAAGGGAGGATAGAGAGGGAAAGAGAGCTGTTGGTAGCTAAACTCCTAATAGCGAACATTAGCAATATAGCCTCAGGTATGTTCAATAAATATGAGCCACTTGAAGCCTACCCTTCTAAAGGTTTTAGGTGAAACTGGGTTCACCATCGGGATGAAATCAGGTGCCGTGTGGACACCTAGAACCCATTCCAGACACGGGTAAATCTGGTGGGATGAAATCAGGTGCAGTGTGGACACCTAGAACCCATTCCAGACTCGGGTAAATCTGGTGGGATGAAAACAGGTGCAGTGTGGATAAGTAGAACCCATTCCAGACACGGGTAAATCTGGTGGGATGAAAACAGGTGCAGTGTGGACACCTAGAACCCATTCCAGACACGGGTAAATCTGGTGGGATGAAAACAGGTGCAGTGTGGATAAGTAGAACCCATTCCAGACACGGGTAAATCTGGTGGGATGAAAACAGGTGCAGTGTGGATAAGTAGAACCCATTCCAGACACGGGTGAAACTGGTGGGATGAAAACAGGTGCAGTGTGGATAAGTAGAACCCATTCCAGACACGGGTGAAACTGGTGGGATGAAAACAGGTGCAGTGTGGATAAGTAGAACCCATTCCAGACACGGGTGAAACTGGTGGGATGAAAACAGGTGCAGTGTGGATAAGTAGAACCCATTCCAGACACGGGTGAAACTGGTGGGATGAAAACAGGTGCAGTGTGGATAAGTAGAACCCATTCCAGACACAGGTGAAACTGGTGGGATGAAAACAGGTGTAGTGTGGACACCTAGAACCCATTCCAGACACGGGTGAAACTGGTGGGATGAAAACAGGTGTAGTGTGGATAAGTAGAACCCATTCCAGACACGGGTGAAACTGGTTTTATTGTGCAGTGTGGACAGGGCTATAGGTTAGTTACAGCTATGAGATACAGGTTACGTACAGCTATGAGATACAGGTTATGTACAGCTATGAGATATAGGTTAGTTATAGCTATGAGATACAGGTTAGTTACAGCTATGAGATATAGGTTAGTTATAGCTATGAGATATAGGATAGAGCTATGAGATATAGGTTTGTTACAGCTATGAGATGTAGGTTATTACAGCTATGAAATAAGGGAACCAACCTCAAGAAATTCAGCTGAAGTAGCTGCTCTCACTAAAGCATCAAATGAAGTAGTACCCACAGTCACGAAGACATTTTTTTGTCTATCTTCTCCACAGCTACTTCGCTCCTCTCCCCCACCGTCCCCCGCCGGTCCTGGGCTTAACTCCATCACAGCTGGAGACAGCACCACACGGCTTCTAGTGCAAATGCAAGGCCTGTTTAGAGTTGGTAAAGGGTCACCACAATTGTGTTTTAAGTGATTTTGACCTCCTCTTCCCATCCAGGAACCTCAGATCTAAAATACACACAATGGATAAGTAGCATAAGGAAACGTCTGAACCTCAAGGTAAGGTACGGTCCGTTCAAGCTTCACTAAATTGTCTGCACGGTCACAGAAAGGATTGTACGTTGTGATGAAGCCGAAGTTTTGCCAGCGGTCTCTCAAGTCAACTGGAAGGAAACCAGCGTCCACAGAGCACTGGCGCTCCACTCTGGGGCTCAAGAAAATAGTTTGACCTGTGGTAAGGCATCGTCATTGAAGTTAATTCCAAAGAAGATGGATAAAAGTCTATTAGAGATATGCTGTGCAAGTAATTGCTATACATTTTTGAATCTCGGTATCTTTTCATCTTCTCTCTTATACATTACGCAGAAAACTTTGATAGTGATAGGTTTTGGAGATTATTTGAAGATGGCAGCGAAACATTGGACGTTGACCCAAGTGATGAGGTAAAGGTGGAAGATGTAGTTAGCTGGGAGATGTAGTTAGCTGGGAGATGTAGTTAGCTGGGAGATGTAGTTAGCTGGGAGATGTAGTTAGCTAGGCTTTAGAGCTTGCTACGAAAGTATGGACTGGTTGTCCTGAGTCTGCCTTCCCCATTTAATATAGCATACATTAGGATGGCCAACATGTTCCTTAGACAGGTTTGATCAATTAGGTATCCTTCTCTCCAGACCTTCCTCTTAACAAGGGAGAACAAATCAGCTCTGTTGCTGATAGAATATCAACTAAAGAATACCCCCTTATTTTCTCTATTAGAAAAAGTTCATACTTTGAACCCCCTCCCCCCCCCCCCCCCCCTTCCAAAAAGAAAATTGAAGAAAATTCCCCAAAAATCAAATATGTTTCTACCTGTTTTATTGCCTAAATTGATGTTTTATATTGTTTTATTTTTATTTGACTAGTTTTTCAACATTTGGCCACCATACAGCGTTTTTATGTCCTCATTGAGTATTTGTTGTAAATTTTAGCACCATACTTTAGAATATCACATGGTGGGGAGGAATTCACTGACTCTGGAATGAATTTATATTACACTTCATTACTACTGACCTATCCCTCAGACCTAGCCCTCACATGTTTCACTCCATTACTACTGACCTATCCCTCACATGTTACACTCCATTACTACTGACCTGTCCCTCACACGTTACACTCCATTACTACTGACCTGTCCCTCACATGTTACACTCCATTACTACTGACCTGTCCCTCACATGTTACACTCCATTACTACTGACCTGTCCCTCACATGTTACACTCCATTACTACTGACCTGTCCCTCACATGTTATGCTCCATTACTAATGACCTGTCCATCACATGTTACAGTCTGTTGCAATTGGTGTGTCTCTTTGTTGCGTAGGATGGCATGACTGCTCTCATGCATGCTGTTTACAATGGACATATGGAGGTTGGTAAGAAACTGGTCGCCATGGGAGCAGACGTTAACCATGTCCAAAAAAGTGGAGTAAGTAAATGATGATTTTTTAAATTTTCTTTGACTATAGCCCAATCAGCTCAGACCATTGTACTGTGAGTTATGGAGGGCAAGGGTTGGCTGCAGACCTTCACCCAGCTCAGACCATTGTACTGTGAGTCATGGAGGGCAAGGGTTGGCTGTAGACCTTCACCCAGCTCACACCATTGTACTGTGAGTCATGGATGACTGGGGTTGGTTGTAGACCTTCACCCAGCTTAGACCATTGTACTGTGAGTCATGGATGGCTGGGGTTGGTTGTAGACCTTCACCCAGCTCAGACCATTGTACTGTGAGTCATGGAGGGCAAGGGTTGGCTGTAGACCTTCACCCAGCTCAGACCATTGTACTGTGAGTCATGGATGACTGGGGTTGGCTGTAGACCTTCACCCAGCTCAGACCATTGTACTGTGAGTCATGGAGGGCAAGGGTTGGCTGTAGACCTTCACCCAGCTCACACCATTGTACTGTGAGTCATGGATGACTGGGGTTGGTTGTAGACCTTCACCCAGCTCACACCATTGTACTGTGAGTCATGGATGGCTGGGGTTGGTTGTAGACCTTCACTCAGCTCAGACCATTGTACTGTGAGTCATGGAACAGTGGTGTTTATTTGGGCTCCCCATATCCAAACCATCCCTATTTCTTTCCCTCAGTTAATTCTTTCTTTTCTCATTTTTCTGTTAGAAATATGCAAGCATTACCATTATAAATCAGCATCGTAACACCCATTTTTGGTATTAATGATAGCTTTCCGAATTTATCTGGGGATAAGAAGAATAATTATTCCTTGGTGAAATACACAGTATTAGTTAGAATAGGTTTCTATTGGATTTCCTCTTGATTTGTTGTGGAGTAATATTTACAGGGTTTTTTTTCTTTCTTTCTTCCATGGCTGGGATCAATCTCACCGGCTGATGTGGTGCCGCGTGTCTAGCATTAGTTTGTGGAGACTGCAGTGGAGTTAGCAAGCTGGTGTGTGCCCTTTGCTGGAGCTAAAAAGTGACCATTCAATGGCTTTGTCAGAGTGGTTGGTGCTGATTCTTGCACAGACTGTCTGTTGTACTTACAAAGAATACCAAGGTTTCTGCTTGAAGTGAAGCATTTCTTAAAAGAGTGCAGCCACAACCACCAAAGGAAAGCTCTTTATCAACCTATATAGTACAAATCTCTTCACTGGAATGGGTGGGGCTGAGGAATACCGAGCGGCTAGTGGCTAGTGACTACCGGTGCCACTGAGCGTTTATTTATACTACCACATGTTCTCTCTCCTAAAGGGTAAGGTGTGGAACAGTGCTGTGATTGTGTATTAAACAGGGGGGGGGGGGTGTTCTCTGTTTGCTCTCTGGCAAGGATGAGCGGTGGGGTATTAAACGGGCGGGGTGTGTGGTTTATTTGCTATTGTCTGTTTGCCCTCTGGCAAGGTATGAGTGGTGGGAAACGGGATACAATTCTTGTTAATTGGATCTTCCATATTAATTTACACCATTTGTAGATCTTAATGAGATTACTAGTGAGTTCCACACTATTCAGCCATAAAAATATATTAACTATTTTAGCATCAACCTCAGAAGCTACCTCACTCCCCCCCCCCCCCACTCCTTTCCCCCCACCCCACTCCTCCCCTCCTCACTCCTCCCCACCCTCCAATGTGAGAATGTCTGACGTCTGAACATTAAGAATGGCAGGCAAACACAGAGACTGACTCTGATCTGATATTGAACTTCCTGTCCAAAACCTCGTGTGTTGACAAGACCAAGTGGCATGACATCAGGCATATGTCTTAGCTGTGTGTGTCCATCCTTAGAGCTGGATGGATGTGGTCTGGTCTTGTCTTGTCTTGTCTTGTCTTTTTCTTCACTTCACACATTTCTCTTCCCTCAAAGTAATCCAGTTAATTTGAGTGCTATGGCTACTAAAGCACATCTTCAAATAGTTAATGCAATCTTTTCATCAATACATTTCTGTATACCCTATTCATCCTGGACTTTACACTCGAAGTCTGATTGAAAAATGTTAGCCTAGTGTTTTCTCAACCAACTAGTTACAAAATTGACTATTAAAGATGTGTAAGTGTTTGTGTGAGTGTGCATGTGTGTGTATGTGCGTGCATGCATGTGTATGTGTGCTAATGTGCAATTTTTCTCTCTCTGTGTCTGTGTGGCCCTGCAGTATTCCTCTCTGATGTTTGCAGCTTTGACAAGTAAGTAAATGTCTCCATGTACTCTGCATTATCTAGAGCAGCTCATAGGTAGAATGACTCCTCTTCCATACATGATGTCTCCACCTCCATTTTGAGGAGTGCAACATTCCATGTTCATAATATGCAGACACATAGCAAGGGTTAATCCAAGGGGGGGATCCCCCTTCAAAGCTCTCTTTTTTCCCCCCCCCCTCCCCCCCATTCAGAAAGGGAAGCAGTCAATTAGCTTATGTAATGTAATGGAGTGCCTAATGTTTGTCGTACTAAATGTAATTTAAAAAAAATCTAATTAAATATAGTTCGCAAGTGTCTGCCTGTCCATAAGTGATACTACTCCTCCCAAACAGGTATTATTGGAAAATAATGCTTTTTCTATCATCCTGCAGTCAATCTCCTTAGCTTGATAGAGACTCAATTAACTCTAATACACATTAACTGTAATAATTATAAAACAGGTGATATAAGCAACTGACAAATATGACCGAGCAACTGATAAATATGACCGAGCACATGATATATACAATAGCTGCTTAATTGCTGCAACTTCCAGAAGATTCTGATGAATATTAGTTACCCTAATCACAAACACAATACAGCATTAATAGATACTGAATGTAAACACAATACAGCATTAATGGATACTGAATGTACAATACAACATTAATGGATACTGAATATAAACACAATACAGCATTAATGGATACTGAATATAAACATAATACAGCATTAATGGATACTGAATGTAAACACAATACAGCATTAACGGATACTGAATGTAAACAGAATACAGCATTAATGGGTACTGAATGTAAACAGAATACAGCATTAATGGATACTGAATATAAACACAATACAGAATTAGTGGATACTGAATGTAAGCACAATACAGCATTAATGGATACTGAATATAAACACAATACAGCATTAATGGATGCTGAATATAAACACAATACAGAATTAATGGATACTGAATGTAAACACAATACAGCATTAATGGATACTGAATATAAACGCAATACAGCATTAATGGATACTGAATATAAACGCAATACAGCATTAATGGATACTGAATATAAACATAATACAGCATTAATGGATACTGAATGTAAACACAATACAGCATTAGTGGATACTGAATGTAAACAGAATACAGCATTAATGGATACTGAATGTAAACCCAATACAGAATTAGTGGATACTGGATATAAACATAATACAGCATTAATGGATACTGAATATAAACATAATACAGCATTAATGGATACTGAATGTAAACCCAATACAGAATTAATGGATACTGAATATAAACACAATACAGCATTAATGGATACTGAATGTAAACACAATACAGCATTAATGGGTACTGAATGTAAACACAATACAGCATTAATGGATACTGGATATAAACATAATACAGAATTAGTGGATACTGAATGTAAGCACAATACAGCATTAATGGATACTGAATATAAACACAATACAGCATTAATGGATGCTGAATATAAACACAATACAGAATTAATGGATACTGAATGTAAACACAATACAGCATTAATGGATGCTGAATATAAACACAATACAGCATTAATGGATACTGAATATAAACACAATACAGAATTAATGGATACTGAATATAGACACAGTACAGCGTTAATGGATACTGAATATAGACACAATACAGCATTAATGGATACTGAATGTAAACACAATACAGCATTAGTGGATACTGAATGTAAACACAATACAGCATTAATGGATACTGAATATAAACACAATACAGAATTAATGGATACTGAATATAGACACAGTACAGCGTTAATGGATACTGAATATAGACACAATACAGCATTAATGGATACTGAATGTAAACACAATACAGCATTAGTGGATACTGAATGTAAACACAATACAGCATTAATGGATACTGAATATAGACACAATACAACATTAATAGATACTGAATATAAACACAATACAGCATTAATGGATAGTGAATATAAGCAAAATACAATACTACTGTTTCTAATTCACATTCTAGACATCTAATAAGTGCTTTTCTTCAACGGGTATTCCAATCGCTATAATATTTTTATAGTCTAATTTGGGTAGTACTGGGAGTGTATAGATTGAGTTTTATCTCGGAGAACAGAAATTGTCATGATGTGGTTAGTTAATATTTATTTAAATTTCTGTGTGTGGTTATCTAAACTGCTTAAAATGGCCATTTTAGGCAGACAAATGGAGCAGATATATTAAAAAAATAGAGAGGAGATATCAATTTTGCAGGAGTTGTGTTGTATGTGGTACAATGCACTGGCTCTCTTCAATTAGAGAAGCCCCACAAGGAACCCTCTATAATAGCTAATACATTATATAATCTTAAAAAGGACTGTTGCTGCAGGAGGCCCAAGGCTGACCGAGAAGCCGTCCATCAGGCACCTTATCTTCATAGATAATAAGTATTCAAGGTACATGGTTACACAACAGTTTCCTAGAACTATCAATTATGAGTCAGTTCAGCAGAATTAGTAAAACATGGCCCAGTGAACTTTTGAGCTTTATATTAATTTCTGTGTATAAGCAATCAAACCATAATGGGCTTATTCTCTATGATGGGAATATATTACTGGTGGACAGTATTCATCATGGATCTGAGAATGCTGTTTCGGAAGTAGGATAGCCAGGATTCAACTCAATGTGAAAGCACAGACAAATATCCTAGAATTGATATAGTCGGTGATAGATTACTCAGTTAGTATGCTTTACATCAGATTCTGCAAGTGAGCCATCCACTTCTACGTCAACAACGAACAGAAGCAAACCTAGTTCATACAAGCAGACATTGTCTTACAGACCCCAAAAGAAAGCTCATTAGTGGGTTATGCATGATGAGTGGCCTGGTGATGTATTGTTCTGTGTATGACAAGTAGGCGGAAATACCGAAGGGAAATGGTGTGCATTAAATGTGGATCAATGCTCCTTCCAAGACTTGAAAATGGACACTGAAAAATTTTGTGAGCATGAAAAATCTCTGGTCACAAAACTGATACTATCATACACACATCCATAATTTATGCTAACACCACATTAAGGCTGATTTTGAGGATGCGCATTGGTATCCCACCCCCTCCCCCCAATAGATCCTAGATAAAACCCTGCATATTTCCAGGCCTCCACAGAACAGTGCCTAGCCCAGGGCTATGTGTGCGCATGCGTGTGTGTGTGTTATGGTACAAACATGCTGCACTGATTGTAGTGTGTGTACAGTACAAGTTGGTACTGCACTAATGTAATGCTACACATGCAACTGTTTGCTACATACTGTGAGTGTGTGTGAGTGAGTGATACATAACTTTTAGCGTGTATATAATATATAAGTTCCTATTGCACTCTGCACTTGTCTATTGTGTGTTGTGTTGCCAGGGCGATGTGACATGGTGGAGTTCCTGTTGAGTGCTGGGGCCAACACTAGCATCACGAACGAATTAGGAAAGACAGCTGCAACCATGGCTAGCTTTGTTGGTATGTTCTAGCTGCATCAAAGTTATCTTATGTGTGTCTACTTACACACCCTAGGAGAGAGGGTACACACCCTAGGAGAGAGACAGAGAGGGAGGGAGTTCATTATTACACACCCTAGGAGAGAGACATAGAGGAAGAAGTTCATTATTACACACCCTAGGAGAGAGACAGAGAGGGAGGGAGTTCATTATTACACACCCTAGGAGAGAGACATAGAGGAAGAAGTTCATTATTACACACCCTAGGAGAGAGACAGAGGGAGGGAATTCATTATTACACACCCTAGGAGAGAGACAGAGAGGGAGGGAGTTCATTATTACACACCCTAGGAGAAAGACAGAGGGAGGAAGTTCATTATTACACACCCTAGGAGAGAGACAGAGAGGGAGGAAGTTCATTATTACACACCCTAGGAGAGAGAGACAGAGAGGGAGGGAGTTCATTAACACACTAGGAGAGAGACAGAGAAAGAGGGAGTTCATTATTACACACCCTAGGAGAGAGACAGAGAGGGAGGGGTTTCATTATTACACACTCTAGGAGGGAGACAGAGAGGGAGAGTGTTCATTAACACACACCCTACAGGCCCGTAGCCAAGGGGGGTTCAAGGGGTTCGACTGAACCCCCCTTTGGGTGGGGAGGGGGGGAGGGGGGAAGACAAAAAAAGAAAAAAGAAAAAAAAATTAATAATAATAATATTTCTCTACGCCAGTACCCATGCACACACCATTGAGAGTCACTCAGAGAGTCAGGGTCCTCCCGCGTTCAGTTTTGAAGCGTATCAGATTATCTGGAGCTCTGCGTGATCGTCTACTGCTGTAGTGTGTCACTGTGTAACTGTGAGTCAGCACTTCCTACCCTTTCCCTGAATCTCTCAACTCCCTTGTGTATTAGATGGGAGCTAGGCTTGCTGGGAGCAAGATGGTTGCTACCTGAAGTGGTGGTTTTTTTCAGGTATTTCAAGCTGGAGTGTTCACTTCTAATGCAGGGATGGCTCAAGCTTCAAAATATTGAGGGGGCTCAGTTTACCTAATATAAGCGGGCTAGGGGGGTGGCAACATTTATTCTCTACATGCAAGCAATGCAAATACTTAATTATTAAATCGGAAGGGGCAGGGGGAAACATAAGCACTACCAAGAGTATTAGTGGGGATATTGATAATCATGAGAATTTGATAAATCAAGTGTGAGGAAAAAACAGAGCTATTTAAATGCACCAAAATGCTCCCTGCGTTCATCTAACACTGCACAAAATTGTCCGGCTAATTCAATAAGATCACGATTATATGTCAACCGCTTGTGTGTATAAAGTAGTGTATCAATTGGCCATAAAATTTCGACCATTGTTTGAGAGACTTAAGAGTATTTTTTTATTTTTAGGCTGAAATGGTTGGTTTTGGTCTGTACAGTATATGGACTGGTATTCATCAAAACTACTACTAGAGCTACCAATTGCCTGGTTTGATGTAGAACATGGAATATCAGCTATTCTGAAAGTGGGATCACCGATCTTAGATGTTAAATATCCCCTTTATCTTTATTGACTTCCTTAGTTACAGGGTCAATTTCAGGCTGATCTAATCTTCAAGAATTATCTTTGGCTGAACTCTAGCACTCTGTCTCTTTCCTGATGACCAAGCATCAAGCAAGCTTGCATGTCTCATTCTCTTAGCCATTTTGTCAAAATAAACTTCCAGCTGGTTCTGATTTCAGAGCAAGCTGGCAGAATGCAAGATTTTTTTAATGATAAATACTGTTAGTGGTTCACATGTGGTGGTGGTGTTAGGTGGTGGTGGTGGTGGTGGTGGTGTTAGGTGGTGGTGGTGTTAGGTGGTGGTGGTGTTAGGTGGTGGTGGTGTTAAGTGGTGGTGGTGTTAAGTGTATCTACACATACAGACATTTTAGCAGGTACCTGCATATATATGTAGACACACAATACCATATTTAAAACTTGCTCACTCTCTCTGTACCAGTGAGCAAGGGGGGAGAAAGAAGAGACAGAAAAGAGAAAGAGAATTGAAAGGGAGGATTGAGTTTCAGCTATTTCATTCATACGTTGACATCATTGTTCAAAAAATTTGGGGGGGGGGGGGTCTGCCCCCACCTACCGAAAGGTGAGGGTGCTCCAGCCCCTCTAGCCCCCACCCTTAGCTGCCCCTGCAATGTCTACCCTTAGTAGTTATGGTGTTGCTGATGTGAGCCATGTAGCTATGTTTAGTAATTTTAGTGGCATTTGTGTCAGTGATAATCTTAGGTTGGGACCTTCTGCTGGTTATGGAGGTCTAAATCATCATGATGTAGATGGTAATGGTGGTCCTGATATTAGGACATCTAGTTAAACTTAATATGGAGGCAAGGCTTGCTGGGAGAAGAGGGCAACTTCCAGAAGTGATGATCTTCTAAAGTACTTGAAGGCACAATGTCCACTGTCCATTTCTATTGTCATTAGTGATGGTTTTGCTGATGGGAACCATATACCTGTAATTAGTACTATTGATGGCAGTTGTGAAAATCTTAGCTTGGGATCAGTTGCTAGTTGTGCAAGTTTGAACCATCTTGGTGGTAATGGTGGCTCTTACAGTTTTTCTAAAGAAAGTTAAGATGTTATCTTCTTTTTTTTATTATGCATAATATGCTCACTACTGAAGTAATTGGTGTGATAAATTCTTTGGATAAAGATCAAATCTTAGATTTTTAAAACATTTTGTTTTTTCTGAAACTTACCCTTTCCCCAAGGAGTATATTGTAAAGCTGTTGCTTTCATGTGAAGTGGCTATAAAATATTCTTGGTTAGTATATAATAAGTTATTGATTGGATGGTAGGTTTTGTATTTTTTTTAGTTTGTTTGTACAAGATAGGAATAATTATGGAATTCTTGTCAATACATCTTTTTAAAAAATGGGTCAATGTACATAACATAGTAGATTGTCATTCCTCTACTCTGTACCACCTTAATGCAATGGCAGATTCAAGTGCTTTTGTCCAATCTGTGGAAAATCCACAGCACAATGTAAATGTATGCATTAATTCTGCACTGGCTAAAGCTATTGAGGAAAATAGACACAATTCGTTGTTCTACCAGAGTGTATTTTATTTTGTGGATGGTAACGCTTGGCACTTAGGGAAGGTGGTGGACCTTGATATAATGGTAACTAGGAAGTTTTTTTGGCATAAATGAAGGTATTCAATTGGCTAAGTATAACTCTGTCATAAATGCTCACCTTGAAAGACCAAAGCTAAAGAATACCACATACGCATCACCCCACATACAAAATGAAATAATTAATTCAGGTAAGAATATAATTATTATAAATATTTATTTGATAAAAAAAGAATTACAAATCATTCTTTTATAATGGTTGATGAAATAACTTCTTTTAAAAGGAAGTAATTCATTTATGTGTGCGACTTGTACACCATGACATTAGAGAGGATTTTTTGCAATATGCTAAGCTAAATTAACTAAAGTTACTGACTAAGTGATAGCTACTTCCATCCTCGATGGCCAGTACCAATTAGGTCTGGATGTCGAAAATGTTTGAGGACAGGGTATGATGAAGCATCCAATATGTCCTGTGAGTGGATTGGATTGCTAATTGACTGACTATCTGCTATTTGTAAGATATAAAAAGCTATCTTCATCACAAATTTATTTCTGGCCTGGCAACACCTGGTATATTCATCATGTTTACTGGGGTAAAAATCCTTTTAATTAACTGGTAGTACATATTGTATTGAAACTAAACAAACAGAATTTTTTATAACTCTACATATAGGTTGGTATTTTATGAATACTAGCGAAAAACCCGCCCTACAGGTGGTTATTCGACCCACGTAGTCACAAAGTGTCTGCTTTGAAAACATTTTGTAGATTTCTTGAAACAGAAGTGAACATGATTAGGTCAAACCATTTTTTGACTACCATTTTAAAAAATTTTAGCCTTACACACTAAGAAGAAGAGGTGTGGCCAGATGGGACCTATTCCTTATTATTCACAGTGCAGGGTCTGTATGCCAAAGTTTTGCCTGTAGCTCTATTTTTTTTTTCCCCGGCAAAGACTTTTTTCCCTTTTTTTAGTATGGAAAAGGGGTGTTGCCACATAGACATGCTTAAAACTCCCTGGTGACACCGATCGTAAATATATATATATATATATATATATAATATATATATATGGGTTTGTGGTAACTTCAATCGTTCAAGCATTAACCCGACAATGCACAGACAGACAGACAGACTATTCGTACTTTATAGTATGGATATTACATGTAGATCTATTGCAGCACATGATTTGTTCACATATTTATCTTTCAAATTAATAAAAACATCATCACTCTGATTATTCAAAAGGTCCAGTTTAATGCTGAGTTGCCTTTGCACTGCGACAGAACTCTTCTAGTAAATATTGAAGGAAGTCTGTGTCCACTGTAATCTGCCTCAATCTATGATCCACCTCTAATGAAGGTTGCCAGCTGGGATTCAACTCGTGACACTATATGCAATACGTGTATATATATGTATATATATATGTGTATATATACGCACACATATATATACATATATGCATATACATATATATACGAATAAATTTATTACATTATGTAGGACTGTTTTACCATTATGCATGGCCATATTTTTAACCATATAATAATACTTGGGAATGTGGGACACTTGAACATACCATGGAGCATACGTTGTAAAGCATTTAAATTAAGCTTTCATTTGGCAATAAGATTAAGGGTAGGGGTGAGTGACAACAAAGTGACGGCACATATTATATATCTCATGAATAATTAATAATAATTAGGTTACTACCCCCCCCCCCCCCCCCCCTTCCCAAAAAAAGAACCCCCATTTCAAAACTCCTGGCTACAGGCTGCCCTAGGAGAGAGACAGAGAGGGAGAGTGTTCATTATTGCACACCCTAGGAGAGAGACAGAGAGGGAGGGAGTTCATTATTACACACCCTAGGAGAGAGACAGAGAGGGAGGGAGTTCATTATTACACACCCTAGGAGAGAGAGAGAGGGAGGGAGGGAGTTCATTACTACATACCCTAGGAGAGAGACAGAGAGGGAGAGTGTTCATTATTACACACCCTAGGAGGGAGACAGAGAGGGAGGGAGTTCATTATTACACACCCTAGGAGAGAGGGAGAGAGAAAGGGAGGGAGGGTCATTATTTGACTCTTTTCTTACCAATTGGTGGAGCAGTGTGAACTATGGCCTCTGCATACATGCATGCATTGAGGGAAGTTTTACTCTCAGCAAACATAAATTAGACCACCTTGGGGGGGGGGGGGGGAAACAAGCAACTTGGAGCATGCTCAGTTGGGGATCAATGAGGGAAGTGGTAAAATCCATCAGTGATGACGTCCTGCCCATGCTCACTCTAGACGACGCCCCTTCCACATACCACACTTACATACACACACACACATGCACACGGACACACACACATACACATGCTATTTCTCTCACACACTCTCAAAAAAAATAATAAAAACCTTCATTGATTTTGCGTGACATGGCATTACAAAAAATCAATAAGGGGCTGACATGAGGTATAGTGTCAAGGTGACGTACAAAAATCGCTGACCACTGGACAAGAATACCTTGTCAGGCCGCTATCAAGAAGAAGTGAATGAATAAAACGAAGAAAATTAGTGAGTAAGGACAGTATACATAATCAAAGTAAATGTTTAATAGATGTACAAAAAAAAAAATGATTAAAAACTGTCTACTAATTAAAGTAAATGTTGATTTGGGGAGAAGGTGATGAAGTTAACAGTTTGTGTGCTATTTTTCCATTTCTGGTACACCATATCTTAAATGATTCCTGCATGGCTGTACTGGAAATCCTAAGAAGTAGAGTTCTAAAGTCTTTTTTTGGAGCCATCTAGATGTTTCTGCATCTGGAGGAAGCCTTGCAAATGGATCACTCCTCTAGAACCAACTTTGAGGGTGATCAAAGAAACATTTGATGGCTGTTCTCACACAGGTTGAAGTACTTTTTTCTTTTTCTTTCGGCAGCCTGTTCGAAGAGTGTCGAAGCAGATGGTAAGCTCAACTACCACTGATATTTTTGACAGTTCATCCCACCACATAATGTCTGGTCTGAGGTCTGTGCAGGGAAGGTGGCTTGGTGTCGAGTACGTCTGTGATGACAGATTTACTATCACGTTCTGTGACACTTTCAAGTTGACTGTGATGAAGGAAGCAATTTCTTTTAAAACTTTGTCATGTCTTTGATTGTACCTCCAATGGTGTAGAGCAGTAAAACAGTTATTTAATACATGGATTAGTGTCTGTCTTTGATGTCCACACAATGGGCACGATACATTTGGTTTCTTCTTCCAGAGATGGAGGTTGGAGTTATGAGGAAGAAGAGTGTTGTGGGCAGCATTAAGCACAAATTTATAGCATTCATTTGGGAGGGACCTGATGGCATCAGTCCATATTGTAGTTGGATCTGTTGTAAGTGTGGTGATGGTGGTAAATAGAAGACCCTGGACAGGAAGGGCTTTAAGTTCTGACTTGCGTCTGCTGGCATCACTATAAGTAACTCTGTTCTTCACTGCCTTTAAAAGTGCTTTTCTACTCCGAGATGGATCCTCCACCATTGTTTGTTGCACCTCTATTGATGGTTTGAAGATCTTTCTGATGGATTTTATCTCAGTTTCTAGGGGGTTTTTTTTTTCAGCCAGGTGTCTGACTGTGGCATCTTTGGAGGTGAGAAGATGACAGTTCTCTCTCTCTCTCTCTGTCTCTCTCTCTCTCTCTCTGTCTCTCTCTCTCTCTCTCTCTCTGTCTCTCTCTCTCTCTCTCTGTCTCTCTCTCTCTCTCTCTGTCTCTCTCTCTCTCAATCTCTCTCTCTCTCTGTACTTGGTTATCATAAATGTTTCATAGGCCACCATGCGGCTTATATGAAAGTTTGGAGTGGGTGAAGAAATATTTGCTGCTGCAAGGCAACTAAAGGGATAAAGGAGGTTACCTCCTGCGGATATTTTTTAGCTGCCTCCTTTGGAGTAACCTCAATCAATATATCAGTAGTGATGGTTGATGGTTGTGTAATAGCTGCCTCCTTTAGAACAACCTCAATTAATGTATTAGTGGTGATGGTTGATGGTTGTGTAATAGCTGCCTCCTTTGGAGCAACCTCAATTAATATATCAATGGTGATGGTTGATGGTTGTGTAATAGCGTCACAACTAAGCACCATCAGAAAAAATAAAGTCAGTAAAAACTGATTTGGCACATGGTACGTGTGTGATCAACAAACAATTCAATGTGACAAAAGGTAATTTGTGATAGAAAGTTTGGTCAATTCCAGCATTGTAATCCTATTTTTTAAAATTTAATTACATCTGTAAGTCAATAATCCAATTAGCTATGATGATTATTTATATATGAATAAATAGATTATTCACTCTATTAAAAAAATATGTATATTTTTTATGCAAGATGTATTTTATTACTATTTTTATACTCTAAATGATTGTTTCATATATATATATATATATATATATATATATATATATATAATACTAACTGCTTCCCTCTCTCCCTGTCTATCATCTCCTCAATGCATGCAGGGTGTGATATCTGGGATTATGCGGGCCACAAGCAGACAAGCGATTGTAGCAGTCGTTAACTTATTTTGTTACTACACCTTGGGACTGCCTTTAGGAATCACTCTTGCCCTGAAGCTCGACTTGAAGGCTAAGAGAATCTGGATAGGACTTGGTGTAGTGGATTTTGTTCAGGTGCATGAGTAGAGCGAAATCTATAAGTAAGTGATGGACACTGCCATATGCATTTGCCAGGTTTAGCCAGGCAACTGTCAGGGATTTATGCTTTCTTTTTTGCATCAGCAAGTACAGAGGCCAACTAGAGATGGTGTTCTGTGCAGCCAGGTGTTGCCCTCATGATGGCCTTTTGGATGGATGGGTCGAAGTACTCTTTCTTAAGCATATAAGTAGACTATCTACTTTCAAGATGGAGGTGAGAAATTTTCCCAGTGCATGATGTTAAAGCTATTGGCCTGAAGTTGGATGTTGATGAGGGGTCATCCTTGGCTGATCATTTAGCAATCAGTCTGATGGTCGCAGTTGTCCATGCATGTGGAATAGTGGATGTCTGCCAGCATTGATTGTACAGGTTGAACAGAGCTTGTATCAAGGAAGGACACCTTTTTTTAATCTCCTGTAGGGAATCTGATCTAGAGGAGATGGAGTAGAAGAGGCATTAGATCATTTGATTGTGCCTCTGATCTCTTCATTGGAGAAAGGAGACTCATCAAAGTTAAATGTAGGAGCTTTAGCTGATGGCATTCATGGTGGTCGGTGAAAAGGCATTGGGTGAAATCTGGATTTATTCTTTTGGTAGTATTATCATAAATTTTTTTTTTACATACATCCAAAAAGAATTATGACAGAGGCTTCGTTCTTGTCTGATGGATTGAGACATTGATGCTGCCCTAGATTTCTTGGCCATCTTACTCTGCTGCCGCACCAGATTAAAGAAATTTTTTGCTAAAGTTTGCATATCATCCACTAGAGCACCGTTCTCTTTAGCATGACAAAAATTTCTTCGAGCTTAGATTTTAAGCAGTTTGATATTTTTAAAGGTTCTGTTATATTTTGGTCTGCTGGAAGGCTCGCTATTATTTCACTCCTGGTTTAAACACAATAAGAAGAGTATGCAAGAGCATGAAAATAGCAAATTTTCCAAAATTCAATCTCTCTCTCTCTCTCTCTCACACACACACACACACACACACACACACACACACACACACACACACACACACAAACACACACAAACACACACTGAGCAAGATCATTATGATATATTTCCCATGTAGTGTTAATTGTTACAGAAAAATTTAGTCAATCAACATTTAACATTTAGGGAGTCTTGAGCTGATAGGGACATTCCCACAAAACAAACATTCCAAACCATTTCACAGGCAACAAGATCAACTTGCCCCCTCCCAAAGTAGAGGTATGTTCACCATGTATTGGCGGAGCAGTCAAGCATATAAATACCACTTGCAATGACCTCTTCCAAGAGATGGGGAAAACCACATAATAAATCCCTACATCATGTAGCTTGCAATTTAGACAATTTTGTTACTACAGTGGAAGGAAAATAATTGCCTGTTGGGCAGGGTTTTCCCCTAGCATGTATAATTCCCCGCCTCCCTTCCATTTTTTTTTGTGTTTGTTATTGTTGTCTTGATAATGTAATCTCTTTTGCAATAGTTGTGGTTATCTTATTTTATCAATTGTTACCATGGTGACTTGTCTTATGTTTATTGTTGTTGACAGGTAATCACAAGTGTGCCCAACTCATCAACAGTCACTTCAGTGTGGAGGAGGTGCAGCACTACTCCGGGCAAGTGTCCAGCCCAGACAGATCACACCTTCCATCGTCTCAGGCCACACCCCTCCATAGTATCCTCACGTCCATACGCATCCATCCTGTGAGACTCCTCCTAGCTATGGACTCGCAGCCGTGCCTGTTGCAGGATGCCACCCACATCTCACACGTCCTCAAGGCACTCTCTCTGCGCTTCATTAATCAGCAACGGGAAGCGCATGCCCTCAAGGCTCACTACCTGTCATACTTGCTGGAGCTGGCTCATAAACACACAACTGCAGCTGTGACCAGCAAGTATGTATGTGCATACATATGTATAGCATCACAGCTGCAGGTGTGGGAGGAGTGGGTGTGGGAGGAGTGGGTGTGGGAGGAGATGATGAGAGTAGGAGTAGGGATAGACACGGGAGTAGACTCCTCCCACTCTGCCTAATCACATTGTTGCTTGTCCAATATCCCAATGAATAGTTGTGGTCCATTATAGACTGGTACTCCATGAGATAGCTTGCACCCACCCACATTGATTCCTGTCGCATGACTGCTGACTCATGTCATGTGACTGTACAGGCTGCTGCAGTGCACAGAGGCAGGTGAGTGGGTGGAGATGGACAAGTTGCTTCGGCAATGTCTGCGGGAGTATCCTCATGTACACACACCACTTGTCAAACAGATGGTAGCCACCCTGGCAAAGACACCTCCTGTAAGTCATGAGTGGTCCTTACTTCAACAAGAACCACTCACCCTCTCCATATGTACATACAACTGCTTCTATCAATTTCTCCTAACCACAGGGCCAACCCCCCACCTCGTATTCTGTCTTCACTTCTGCCATCGTTGGAGAGAAAGCGTATGTCATGTTTCACTGTGTGGGGGGGGGGCAGGAGAGTGGTTGGAGGGTCGTAGCCTAGTCTGACTTTTCTATCGTGTATTTTCGTATAAAGTTCAGCTGTCACACCCGTATGGTCACCATGACAACTGATAGATAGGTTGCCTATCTCTGACATGTGCTCTGTGTGTATGTGTGTGTTGTGTGTGTGTGTGTTGTGTGTGTGTGTGTGCAGAGCTGAGGTTGTGGCTGACTCTTGCTGCACATGTGGTGGAGATGGTCCTCTGAAGAGATGCTCCATGTGCAAGAAGGTGTGTACCTTTCCCTCACTTACATGAAGTATTCTGATTGGTGAATCATCCATTTTGAATCACTAGACTATCCTGTGCAGCTTCACTTGCAAGCTGGCTGGGTTAGAACATTCATCTACAATTATTTTTGGCCCTCCATTGAGTCAATTCCCACAACTCAAACAGCATGACCATAGATTAATCATTGTTAAGAATCACATGGTACAGAAAATTTCTTGTCTTTTGATCAAAGGCACTGTCTATTGTGGCTTATGTGGAGATGGGAGTTACCAACACTAGATGCAACCCTCTAACCTATAGTCTGTTCGTGCTGACTTGGGCCCCGGAAATCAGCGGTTAATTATTGAAGTGACGTAATGCATACTTCAGCCTATTAACTTCGCCAAAAGAGGTTTAAGATATGCTTGCACAAAAAACAAACAAATGCCCACAATAACCCATTACAGTTGTACCGCGTGGAGGCTGTAGTTTTTCCCTGGTTGGCAAACTTGCACTTGTAAGGTATCCCAGGCTTTTCAGGCACTTTAAGGAATCTCTCAGAACTTCGGAACTTCTCAGACTGATAAGTAAGCTGTGCTATTGTGGTCTTTAATCATGCTAAACTCTGTTAGCTAATGCTGAATGCTTGCATTTTTTTTGTTGCTGGTTGCTATGGTTGGTTGTTGTTAGTTGCTGTGGCTGGATGTTGTTAGTTGCTGTGGCTTGTCAGCTGAGTGCCAGCCTAACATAGGGAAATATGTAGGTTTAGGGCTAGAAATTATTATTTATACATGATGATATGCTTATATTTACAGAGCCTACTCCTTCTGTGTCATGTTGCTGTACTGTTAACTCTGAGACTGACCTTGTGTCTCAGAAGCAGTCCTCTTCTTCAAAGTCAAACTGCCAATCTAGTAACCCTTCCTAGTCTAATTGCCAGACCAGTACCTATTCTGAGATAAAATGTCATGCCAATACTCCTCACAAGTGTGATAACCAGCACTCCACGGAAAACCAATAACACCTCAATAATTAAAAGAGAGCCCCCTCATCAAATCCTGGTTATGACAGTGGGATATATCCTTGCAAATTGTTCCTTCTGTACAGGGAGAAGTGAACCATTCAATACAGTGATTATGAACATAACCTCGTGAAATATCTTCCTTCAAGTATAGAGATTTGTCACACCCCCCTCCCCCCCCCCTCAAAAAAACAGAATGGGATAATACTGAGAATTATCTTCCTTCAATTTTGGGAAAGTTGAACCCCTCGACCATGCAAACATGGACACAACCTTGTGATACAGATTTTAGTACTCAACTAAGTGAAACAGGTCACATCAAGAACTTGTACCTTTCATCATGGAGACACTTTTGTAGCCTGCAAGGCTGGACAAAACATGGATTAACATCAATGGAAATAACAATTAAAAACTCGGATATTATTTTTCCTGTGCTGGATGCCCCTCTTCACCTGATCATTTAGATCATTTACTTGCCACTCTTTTATCCTCCTCTCAATCCTTTACCTTTCCATGCACGACCTTATTTTTGAAGCTGATTTCTATGTCAATGACTCGTTGCTGTCTTCACTTCTTGAAAAAATGAAATCAATTTCTGATATTTATCTTCCCCCCCCCCCCCCCCCGCAATCAACTTGTCCCATCCCTAACTCACTTCTCTCACATTAGTGTATCTTCTATTGTTGATTGTGCTCAAGCCTGTGCTTCTCATTGGAATACTTACCAACCTTATTTATTTTCCTCCAGACATCATCCACCTAGCATTAATTCGTATAACATCCTCTCATCACTATCATCCCTTCAACATCAAAATTCCCTTCTCTTTATTCCCTCTGCCATAGAACTGTGGAACTGTCTTCCACTCCACATTAGAATATTTTCATTCCTTTCTGCCTTAAAAAAAACACTTACAACCAATTTTATCTTAATTTTACTATCTCATCCCTGGTAACAGTTCACTTCAAGCTTTCACCTTGTCATCATTTATCATTAATTCATGTATCTTATATTTAGCTATTTACACTTTATCATTATTTTTCCACTAATTTATGTATCTCACAATTGGTGTTTGCTATTGATTTCATTCCCCATGTATTCAACAAAAGTTTTAAAAAAAGAAGAAAAAAGTTGTTTTTCCTCTGAATATATATATATTTTTTATTATATTCTTCATTTGTCTTACACAAGTTTATTCATTCATTGAAATGATAAAGAACACACCAAAGAAGTAATGAATATACATATATAAATACAGAAGAAATAAAAATTACTTAATGATGAGAAATTTGTATTTGATGAACAGGCATGGTATGTCCCTGGAACAAATTGCAAAAAGCATGGAATTGCCTTCCGTGCTCTTATTGACCAACTTCCTGAAGTTGGACACTTCATCACTCCACTTGAGATGATTGACATGAACAACAGACCTTTACCTTCAGCCACTAGCCTTGAGCCAGAGGGAGAAGTTATTACAAGGTATAAGGTTACTTGGAGTTAGGGTCCAGCTGAAACAACCAAGAATCAATTCTGTGCTTCTAACTGCTAGAGTTCTGCGGTGGACGTTAGCCTCCAAGGGATATTTTTGCGCTTGCATTCCATATGGTCAATTAACGCTCAGTGGAATGTTGTGTACTTGCTTATGGGACATACAGCTAACTTTGCCTAGGGGTGGTTAACTTCTTCAGGAATAGTATTAAAAGAACGTCTGGAGCGTCATGAGTTTGTTGGTCCTTGAAATCTGGAAATCCGTTGAGTATTGGCCAAGTTATTAACGTTTCCCCAGGGCCCAAGTCAGAGCAAACAGACCTTAGCTCCCACTTCCCTTGGAGTCATAACAATGTACTTTCCTTCTCTCTCTGTGACCTTTTCTGTGTGCAATAATTCCTCACTTGAGGGAACTCAGTGGTATTCTTTGTTCATTTGGTCATGAAAGGTAACCACTGTAATTGCGCCACCAACACACAGCCACCTATCACTCTAGAAAACCTTAAATCTTTATTTCACCTATCAAATGAGAAATTAAAAAATATATATATATTTTTTTCTTTTTTCATTTCCATGTTCCCCTGCAATTATGCAGTCTTGAGTGGAACATTGTTTACTTTCTGCTAGATATTTCTATTTCTCTAGATACTTTCAGTTATCCAAGTAATAGATTGAATGTGGACCACCATACTGACACAAAACATGAACCCTTGCAAAATCTTAATTCAAAGGCTTTTCAAAACAGCTGCACCGATACAGCTGCTCCTATTATTCCACCTGAAATGGCTATTATTGGCAATTTAGCTTACTACGACCATAATTCCAATATATAACTAACCACACTGGCACTCAGATCTTAATTTCAGTACTTTAGATACCTATATTGGCACACCCATCCTGTCCTGTCATAACATTGCCAAATTTGGTTATGTGTCCCTCCATATGAGGGAGCAAAGAAAGGAACCATCAGCACAGCTGTGGTCACAGGTCTCTCTTTCATTATTCGGTTGATATGGGTTCTGTTTCTGCCAACCTGGAACTAGTTGTGTGAGTATTGTCATCCTGGCTGTCAGTTTCCTGATGCTGTCCGCCACACCTGTGCACTGCAATGCCTCCTCTGCTTCTGGACCATCGTTCACATACTGTACACCTCACTGCTCGCTTCTGTTCACATACTGGCTTGCTTTGCTCTGCAGTACATTTGTGCCGCATTTTGTCACATTCCCTCCTGAAACATCTGCCACGCACATCACACTTGACATCCCTAGGCATGCTTGCCCTTTGCTGCAGCTGATATTGTTGATAGGTACTCAGGCCATCACTATCAGCTGTGTGCCACTTCCCTCGATGGAGAGCCACTTCAAACCAGCTTCTTTCATGGATCTGTGCAGCCTTCATATCTCTCTTCACAAGATCTCTCCACCTCCTCCTTGGTCCTCCATGTGGGCGTGGTTGGGGAAGCCAGCTAAATAGTCTTTTTGTGAGTGTGATGGTCTGGCATCCTAGCTAGGTGCCCCAGCCACTCTAGACGGCGCTTTATGAGCTTGACAATGATGGTCTCCTGGTCTCCCCACTGCTCTCTGGTCATTCTTGAGGTGATTCTCTCTTCCCACTGCCTCATGTTGGTGATTCCCAGTACTGTGCGAATGCAGCAGTGGTGGAATGCATTCAGCCGTTTCAGGTGCTTTCTGAGTAGAATCCAACACTAACCTCCATACAGCAGCACTGAGAGCACACAAACTTCGTATACCTGCCTGTTGGTAGTAAGAGAGAGATTGATATTGGTGAAAACAGCCTTCCACAAGGCACCAAATGCCTTGGAAGCATTGGCTAGGCGCTTGTCCACCTCATTCAACCATCTGCTGCTATTATAGACCCCAGGTGCTGAAACTCCTTCACATACTCAATGCTGCCATCATCAACTGTCATAGGCAACATTTCCAAGTCTTGCACTTCATGGCCCACAACCAAAAACTTCGTCTTGGAGATCTTCACTATCAGCCCAAACTTCTCTGCTTCAGAATGGTATGCCTGGATAGCTGTTTCTGCTGCTGCATGTGTGGTGGCCAGTAGTGCAACATCATTAGCAAACTCACATTTGTACAGAGTATCTTCACAGGCATTCTTGGTGTATCGTCTGAAGAGTCGCTGGTCAGGCTTATAGAGCAAGTATGTACCCACTCACTCCACATCATGCATCCTGCACTACCAACTCTCAGCCACCACACATGCATAGAGGTTGAACAATGTGGGGGCCATGGTGCAGCCCTGTCGAAGACTATTCTCCACTTTTATCTCCTCCAAAAGCTCACCTTCCCATAAAGTCTACCATAGAGGAAAACATGTGCACACATGCATGCACACAAACATACACTCACTCACTCACTCACTCACTCACTCACTCACTCACTCACTCACTCACTCACACACTCACTCACTCACACACTCACTCACTCACACACTCACTCACTCTCACTCACTCACTCACTCACTCACTCTCTCTCTCACTCACTCACTCACTCACTCACTCACTCACTCACTCACTCACTCACTCACTCACTCACTCACTCACTCACTCACTCACTCACTCACTCACTCACTCACTCACTCACTCACTCACTCACTCACTCACTCACTCACTCACTCACTCACTCACTCACTCACTCACTCACTCACTCACTCACTCACTCACTCACTCACTCTCACTCACTCACTCTCACTCACTCACTCACTCTCACTCACTCACTCACTCACTCACTCACTCACTCACTCACTCACTCACTCACTCACTCACTCACTCACTCACTCACTCACTCACTCACTCACTCACTCACAGAGAGAAGAGGGAGGGAGGGAGGAAAGAATAATAAGAGCTGCTATTTTTATGTTGATTAATTAATAATTTTAAAAAAATTAATAAAATGTTAATGCTTTTTCCTCTATGGTAGACTTGATGGGTATGATATGCAGACCTCGTAGAAGAGCTTTGTCCCAGGGGGGAGATAAAATTCTGCTGCAATTGATTTGGTCATTGGTGATCACTTTCCTGGCCCATATGTGTTTGGACGTGGTTGTGTTCTATAGACCACCTGATGCCATGGAGGGGGGGGGGGGGGAGTGACCAGACTAGTCTGGCTATTCTCCACTGTAGATAAGGAGACTAGAGTTTATGGAAGAACTTGTGTATTGAAATATCATGTGAAACATAGAGCTGATGGTGTGTCACTCTGAGTAACACTGTAACACTATGTAACAATGCAGGCACATTGCACTTAAATTGACCAATGCTGCAATGTCAAACTAATGCATTGGTGACCCTTTACCACAACTGTTGGCACTGCATGCTAAAGGTAACGAAGGAAGTACCCACTTTAGACCACACCCACACATTTATCTTTAATCGTTCTAATTGGAGGGTTTAAACTGGGACCAAGGTATGTTCCTGTCGATGCTCCTCTTGGCCACTGGTATACACAACTTCAAATTTTCATAAATGCATGAAACTAAAAAATAAATCCTCACTTTTCTGACAAAAAGAAATTTCCTAAACTAGTTGCACTCTATCAACAGATAAAAAAATTAGGACCAGCAACTAGAAGCCTTGTGGTTTTTTAAACAGATGATGAGGTGGCTTGAAGTTTTGGAACCACATGAGACCCAGGGGCGTAGCCAGGATTTTGAAAAAAGGGGGGGGGGAGCAAATAAGAATGACTTTATAACCATCTAAATAAGTGAATAAATTCTAATAGCTCTTACTCTGTATGCATTCTCAGCCATACACTCCTTCAATTTTGAAGCAACAGTGTTAAGAGGTATATCAAAGGAATGGGCACCCCTAGCTCTGAAGATATTGGTGCAATTAAAAAAAAAAAAAAAAAAAAAAAAATTGTTTTGGTAACTAGGCTGTCTGGCAAAAGTGATAAATATGTCTTTTCAGACAGGCTTATTCAAACCGCTGCATTGAAAAAGGAGAGGGGTGGGAAAAATTGGGAAATAAATATTTTGGTAAGGGAGTTGGTGGAAGATAATTCATTTTGAAAGCAATGGAATTAATAAATTAAATAAGTGGATTATTATTTTTGAAGCTACATAGTCATGAGGGGTATCATAACAGAAATCTAGCTTTTCAGACAGTAGTGTGGTTTTCAATTTTGATAGTAGGCAAAAGTGAAAAGGAAAGGCCATTTTAGCCAAATTAATGAGCTGTACTTTGGAGCAGCTGCTTTGAACAGTCTTAAGGGTAGTAGCATTCTTGTGGCAAACAAAAATTAAGGACAGAATTCCAGATAAAGAAACACCAAGAGAAAGTCTGATTACAAGATAAGAAATGAGTGCACCTTGAAATTTTCAACAATTGATTGATTATAATTGAGTGGAATTATTTTTTTGATAAATAGTCAACTTCACAAGCAAAGCTGCAGGTACCCACCAACAACTGCATACAACACATCACGTGCACACACAAATAATGCTGTAAGGTACTGTTCACATCAACAGTAAACACCATGGCAATGCCAACCTTGCATTCCAGCTGCATATAGTCTTTAGTTGATTAAATAAGAGGTGATCAAGATCAATAAAATGAAAGTGTATAGCCAATTAAGAGGTCAAAAATCTGAAAGTTGAATTCTTCTTGGATGCAATCTTGAAAATTCATCAATAATTTCATCAATGTCAATAGGAATATCCTGGTGTAAATGGAGAAGAGCGAGGTTGGAGAGTCTTTCATTGCTCATGGTTGATCTCAGGGCAGTTTTGATTCTCTTAAGCCCACTAAATAACCTTTCAACAGTACAAGAAGTTACTGGAAGAATACAGAGAATTGTTATGAGAGCTTTGATATTGGGGGGAAAGTTAGAGGTTTGAGACAAGGTAGAGTTAAGTGCTGATGGAAGTGAACCTGACCCATGCTCTTTCTCTTCTGATTTCCACTTGATATACCAACTGTGGACCTCGCTTCTGAGAGAAGAGATATTTGGGAGGTCTCCAGAATATAGCTCTCCCACTTTCAAAAGAACATCATGAACCAGTTGAAAACATTCTTTTACTAGTAGTGATGGTACCAGATACAGGCCCTGGAAAGCAGTCTTTTGATGCAAACTAAACCTTTTTTCTAGTTCAACTTGAAGATGGTCCAAAAGTGGAATACTGATGTTTCTTTTGACGTATCCAGAAGGACTAGAAGCTGGTGTGGATGCTCTGTGAGACTGTTGACCACATATCCTGGGCATTGATGGTGTGGTTCCCACTTTGTCACACATTTCAGAGACTGTTTCATACCATCTTGAGTGGTAATAGTCTGACTTGTTCTCTGACTTCCTTGAGTGATGCTGGCAGTGTATTGATCTCATATACTGCCTGAACTATGTCTTTGGCTTCCTCTTGAAGACTAGTTGTGAGGCCTCTCAAGTACTGAAGACACTCATTGGTAATGACAAGTGCACTGATAAATTCTGTGGTTGTTATTGCTAGTAAGAGAGTACTAGCATCTGTCACACTGTCAGCAGACCACAAGCAAGAACCTTCTGTAGAAATGCTCTCAAAACAAGCAACAAGCGAATAATGAATTTTTTTGACACGACCAAGAGCATCAATGCGTTCAATCCATCTTGTCCTGCAAAGATCTTTGAGCTTTAATACCTTTGATTCAGGCAGTGCATTCTGTATAGCTTCTTCCAGTTTCTTCTGGCGCTTAGGGTGTGCAGAAAAAAGAAGAAGAGAGAGTCTCTTCACAATACCAATCATGTTACGAACACTTCGATCCTCAAATGAAGCAACTACTGCCAAATTTAAGCAGTGAGAAGCACAGTGAGTATAGAACGCTAGAGGATATTGAGACTGTATTCTCGCTGCAGCTCCTCTTATCTTTCCAGACATGTTGCTGGCTCCATCATAGGCCTGACCACGCATCTTAGATGGATCTAAGTTATTTTTAACAAAGCCCATCATCTTGTCTGCCAATGCTTGTCCAATAAGATGATGTCACATTCCAGGAATGAAACAAAATCGTCTATGATAGCATTGGTTTCAGGATCAACATACCTAAGAACAATGCAGAGTTGCTCTTTGTTTGAGCAGTCAGTGACTTCATCAGCTATCAATGCAAATCCAGGACTGTTACGAACTTACGTAAGATCATACCACAAATTTGATCTCCAAGTATGTTAATTAATTGATTCTGGATGTCAGGGGATGTATATGTGGCATTTTTAGCAGCACTGTTGAGGTGATCACTCAATGTTGTGTCACCTGCAGAAATACAAAAGTTAAGAAGAGCCCAAAAAATTGCCATGGTTGTTACCTGCTGCTTGTTCACCTTCTATATCTGACGAACTATCCTGGTGACCATGAAGACTAATATTCTGGCGACCACACAAAGCAATGGTCTCTATGATAGACCGAAGTTTCTTCCTGTTGATCTGAATTGTTTCTCTTGCTCCTTCTCTCAGCTGTACTAACACACTTTCTTGCTTACCAATCATTGTTACTACAAAGGCATCACAGACAGCAATTGCATCCTTGTGGTACTCTGGCAGCATGAAAATCACACATCTCATACATTTTCTTGAAATTTGTGAAAGCTGTCTCAATAAACACTCCTCTCCCTTTTCGTATATCAATGCTCTTAGCAAAGAGAACACAAGGCATACATTACCCGCCATTCTCCTTCTGGCTATATGACAACCAGCTATACCTAGTCAAGTATCGATGCAGAAAACCACGACCATCTTTACGTGGAAACTGATAGCTGACATCAGGAGTGAATTTGTGGGAGTAGAAATAATATTTTTGTTGTTTAGTCAGTGATGTTCTTCTTTTGGTCAAATCAGCTATATCCATGTTAGTCACTGATACTTCAGGTTGTGGCTCAATTCGAGGCTTCTTTGGTAATGGTGGAATAGAAAGAAGAGCTGGTTGAAATTATATTCTCGCTGGAGCCCAAATCAGGTGGAAAAGTAGAAGAGGCTATGGAAGAACTATCACTTGGATGACTGTATGAAGAAATTGATCAGTGTAATATCTAATTCTTATCCATTGAATTTATTGTAGTGCAATAAATTGTATAAAAAAAAAAGGAAGGAAGAAAAATGTATACATACATACATACATACATACATACATACATACATACATACATACATACATACATACATACATACATACATACATACATACATACATACATACATACATATATATATATATAATGTATTCAGAGTCCAATTAGCTAAATTAAATCGGTTACACCTGGGGTTTGAAGATCTCTTTTTGAAAAACCTGTGCAGTGATTGAGACATTAATCTGGATTCCTCACTTAGCTTGCTACACTTTTAAACTGTCAAGTTTACTGGCAGCTGCTTTCAACTAAGACCGTGTTTTGGGGAAGCTGCTATTGTGGCTGACTTGGTGAGTGATCTCCCAAATTTAAATTTTCATTGCCATTATTCTATAACTATAATAATTATTTTTTCAGGTCAGAATTAGATAGTAGTTTAAGGCTGTTGGCATTAGGTGTGCTGCTACTGTAGGTGACCTGGTGAACTGGAAAGTAATTAACTACCAACACCAAAAATCAACAACAACAAAATAATAGATAAAAGAAAGTCAAAATTTCATTGCCATCATTCTCTAAACTCTAGCTAACTGTTCTATTTTGTAAAGAAATTTGGAAGTGCTTCAGGGCTGTTTTCTAAGACTGGTTATTCAAGTAAATTCATCATTTTTTAGCCAAGCAAAGCTGAAATCCCTGCTTAAGAAGAATATTTTAGCCTGTTTCAGCAAGCTATGGATTAATTGAGACCACAGTAGAACTATTTTAGCAATGCCTTAGAAGTTAGTGAAATTTTGACCTCAGGTTAGCTATAATGTATGGCTAAGGTAAAAAAAAAATAATAATAATAATAAAAAAATAAATAAATAAATAAAATAAAAAATCCAGAAAAAAATGGGGGGGGGGGGGGGGGGGGGGCAAATGCCCCTTTTGCCCCCCCCCCCCCCCCCCTGGCTACGCCACTGAGACCCACCAAGAAAGTCGGAAGCAAGCTATCAATTTCTTTAGGAGCCATATTTCACAAAGAGTAACTTTAGAGCAACCATGTGCTCTGCTGCCAGCATAGAGCATATGAAATAGGCTCCAAAATGATGTGCATAAATACACTCTGGTGATGTTGCATGTTGAAGTGTTTTATTGTATTTTGTGTGATATAAAGAATTGATTTCAAAAATCTGAAGTTAAACTTATCACAAAATTAAAATTAAAAAAAAACAAACAAAACAACAGCCCCTAGTTGTATATCCCATTGGAAAGCTTATGAGCTAAGAATCTTAGAGCAGCTAGTGTTTTTGTTAGAGTTGAAAGGCAAAGAAGTTATAAGCTATTGGTGCTTCTCATGAATAATTAATGAGGTTTCTCTTCCTCCCCCTAATATATTAGTGTGCTGTAGTTATTTGTAGTAACCACTTTATGCCCACAGGTTTCCTATTGCAGCGTTTCCTGCCAGAAGTTGGCATGGACCCGAGGCAACCACAAGCAGCTCTGCAAACTCTGGACTTGTGACCACAAGCCACTTCCCTAACATTTCTATGCTTTATTCAAATTAATTCCATGAGCTAATCTTTTATAATTTGTAAATGTTTGTTGTCTTATATATCTCTTTATTTATTTGTTTTTAATTTACTCCCACCCACTCACAAGAAAGAAGATCAGGGAGGGGGGCAAATACCCTCATAATGTATAGTGTGGGGGCAAAACCCCCATCGAAATGTATAGGGTGGGGGCAAACACCACCCTAATGTATAGGGTGGGGGCAAACACCCTCGTAATGTGTTGGGGGGGAACACACTCATAATGTGTAGGCAGTAGCAGCTATGTGCAAATGTGTTCTTATGTGACAGAATGGGGAGATTGCCTGTATATTGAATTAGCTGCTTGCATATTGAGAGTAGCAGAAGTGTTATGTTGCCTTGACCATTTCAAAGGAAAACCACAGCTCAGATTTCTCTCAGTTGTAAATGAGATCAGCAGCTGAAGATACCATATCTTCTGTCTAATTAGTATGGAGGAGTGATTTCTCATGTGACCAAGTCTCACTGCTGTCGGCTACTGAGCTCTATTCGCTTTGACTTTGCCAAAGCGAGAGGTTTACAAACAGGAGGACCAGTACCAGCTAAAAGTGACTGCAATTAAATTTTTTGGGGGATAAGGTATTTCAAGCTTTCCCGCCAAACAGCCAAGCACTGAAAAGTCTGTTAGCTACAACTCCAACGAAATCTTCCAAGTTCTCCCAAGTTTTCCATATTTTTTTTTTAATGATTCTTTGAAGAACCAGGTCATACTCTGTGTAAGTTGTAGTGTAGTTGTGTTCCCTTTAGGGATACAATAAGCAACTGGAGATTTGCCATGGTTCTATTGCTCGTCCTTACTACCAGGGCTCATAATAGACAGATACTTTAATCTGATGGTTTAATCTTGCAACATGATTGAATACAAAACCTCTGGTTATAATTAAAGGATAACTATTATTAATCTAGCAATGGGTCAAGAAAATGACTGCAGCTCCAAGGATTTCAATATCATTCCTAAAAATGAAATTGGAAAATGCTTTGTAGATGAATGAAAAATATGTATTGTGGAGATGGTCAGTTCGTTTTGTCGTTGTTTTTTTTTTGGAAAAAAAGAAGAAAGGATGCTTAAACAAAAGCATAATATATCTGATGGATTGTCTAAGGCAACTGGCATATATCAAAAGTGTCTCAGTAACATTCATACAGTTCTTGGCTAATGATTAAAAGTTTTTATTATTGATAAAAGTGTCACACCACTTCAAGGATTAAAATAAATACAAAAAAACTCCTTCAGTAATGAAGGAATATGAAGAGTGGTACATTTATTTTTGAGAAGAGAAAGACAGATGGAATATTTAATGGAGTCTGGTTCTGTCTGTGGGAACTTCTTCATATTATTGAGTTCTCCTACAATAAAGGCAGTAAATGATTCGTATATAAACATGACATTATTGAATAATGTGGAGAAAGTTTTGTAGGCACGTGGTGGACATTAAAAATGATTATTTTGACAAAGACAGACTAAAAGCTATGGTAGATGAAATAATTATTGAAGATGAGGATGCCAACAGACATTTAATTGACATGGCACTACAATTATCACAACAAAGTGAAGCTAACAACAGAACCAAATACAACTACAAACTCTCAACACAACTTGACCAATACAATAGAAAACATGGACTCCAACTTTCTCAATATTCCCAATTCCTCATGCCAAAAAACTTCCATGAGCCACCTCAGCAATCTTCAGTGCAGTGCACATAATAAATTGCTTAGTATTTCCTGATAATCCATCCTCAATGCAGTAAGAAATGTTACCTGGTAATTGTACATCATAACACTCTCAACCTTCTCAGCAATTTCAATGCATTGCACACATTTCCCAAGAAATTCCATGACAATGCTCTCCAACCATCTCAACAATCTTCAACACAATGGAAGTTTCCTCAACAGTTCTATATAACAATGCCCCCACCCCCTCACCTTCCCTATGCTCCACAGTTGTCTTTAATGTAATCAACATGTTACCTCAGCAGTTTCACATCACAACTAAGCTTCTATCAATGGCATCACAGCAGTTTTATAGCACAATGCCCCTCCACCTTCCATAGTTCTCTTCAATGCAATGAACAAAATCTTACCCCATAAGTTCAATATGAATGTTTTAGTCTGCTATCAGGAGTGTACCATGCTAGCTCCAACAGAGTTGATGCTTTGTCACAGCTAAAGCTATTAATATCTAGCTAAATATTTGCTTTGTGCTTCCCTATCTATTGAATGAACCTGGTTGTACAACACTAGCAAGAAGCTAATTGTCAGACATCAGTTTTTCTCAGAGTTTCTGCTTCCCCAGTAGGCAAGGGACACCACTTCAGGCGGAGTTGGATGATATCTGAAATATTGGAAATAGGTAAATATTGAGACTTTTATAGCGATTTTTCAAGGAGCAAAGTCAAAGCAAACAGACTTTAGTGCAAGTTCAGAGGTCTCACATGGTCACATAAGTGGATTTGATGTGGTTAGGCGGTCTCACATGGTCATGTAAGTGGATTTGGTGTGGTTAGATATACTCAGATCTATCTGTGGGTGACTATACTAGTGGTTTATACAATTAAGACTATTAGAGTCAGAACAGGATGGAGAAGTTTTAGCTTGATCCAAGACAGCGTTGCTGGGGAAGTCAGATCTGACTGTCCTGACATGATGATGCTGGGGGGTTGCTCTTGTGTCAAGAGGCTTAAACAAACTAACAGAATCCATTTGACACTCTAATTTGAATTCACCCAATGGATGAACAAATTTAACTGTTCACTGTTGATTGCTGTTGATAACATCCAATGCTTCATCAGCAATGATCTAAACGAAGAAGGTATTGTTGCCTTCAATAAGTAACGTGTTACAACTGCAAAGTTTCAAAACTGGTTTTGCTTCTGCCAGGTGTATAGGTGCAAGTTTATTATTTGTGTGATTCTTAAAGTATGAATGAATGGGTATTTGGGCATCTTGGACACCAACAATACATATGATGCACAGCATTGGTACTAATGTAAAGCATTTGGAAAAAAAAATAGGTGCTCTGAGATGGGGAGGGGCTCAGCCCCCCCCCCCCCTGTAATAAATTTGAAGGGCTGTTGCCCCCTCCCCTGCCCCCCTGTTTTCTCCTCCTCTGACATACGAACACACATACTTCAAATCAGAATCACCAGGCATGTCAGGTTAAGAAAGTCAACAATGGTATTTTGCCAAACCCTTGTTTGGACTTGACTAATCTCAGATTATTTCACCATACTTTGAAATGTTCAAACTTTTACATCCTATCAGTGTTAGACCATGCTGTTCTGCAGAATTCAGGCACTGCATTAAAATATGTTTGAGGCTTCTTCAAGTTCAACTGCTGAGTTGGTATGACTTACCATGTTTGGATATCACAGAGATATGTCTGTGCAATGCTTGGCAGCATCAAATATGGCCACACATTTTTTTTGTAGGAGCATCATGCAGTTAAAATTCATGGACCTTCACACTTAATCCAAATACGGTAGAATTTTTGAATAAAAGACATGTTGGGACACACTCGTTTGTCCTTTGTAGAGAGGTTGTCCTCCATCGGAGGTCAGACCAAGATCAACCATTAAAGGTCTATTAATGTCACAATAGTAATCTCTCATGTTACTACAGTTAATTGGATCTACTTACTATTCTATGGGTAGTATATACAAGGATAATTTCCTTTCACTATTAAGAAAAGAGATAGAAAGCAATGAAGGCAGTGTTTTGTAATGTAGAATTAGGTACTTAATAATTGTGTATTCATGCTTTCTTTCAAGACTTAGAGAGCTACCTTTCTGTTTTTTGGAGGAACAATAACAATTATTGAGTTATTGATCCAAAATGAATTCCTCAATATTTGTTCTATATTTATCTTAATTTATTTCTTGTGCCAATCTCACTTTTACGAACATCTTTTTCCCTATGGGGGAGGCTTATAAGATATTTGATCCCTAAATTCTCATTGAAAAGCTAAAGGAAATCATGTGGAGAATCATCTGGAATCCTTCCCCTCACTCAGCAGGAGTCAAGACTCATAGCCTCATTAGTGTGCATCCTTCCCCCCTCACTTAGCAAGAGTCAACACTCAGCCTCATTAGTGTGTATCCTTCACACTTCACTAGCAAGAGTCAAGACTCATAGCCTCATTAGTGTGTATCCTTCCCACCTCACTAGCAAGATTCAAGACTTATAGTCTCATTAGTGTGTATCCTTCCCACCTCACTAGCAAGAGTCAAGACTCATAGCCTAAGTCAGCAGTAACCAAGTCTACAAGAAAAGAAACTGCAATAAAAAATCTATGCTGGATTTTGACAGCCAAACATCTTAGTTATGTAGCACAAACACCTCTGAATAGTGCAATGCTGTACAGTATAGCATCACATCAGTATATGATCAGCAGTCACTTTAATTGGCAAAAAGTATTCTAAATTGAGGTCTAAATGGGTACAATCTTGTTATCTTCATAATGACTCGAAAATGTTTATTGTTAAAATTGAGTGAACATTATCCAATCACAGGGTAGAATCAGAAATACAACCATATTAACATACATCTAGTTTTCAAACTATAGATAAACAGTTAGTTTCAAAGACTCCTACTAGACAGTTGCTTTTCTCTTGGTAACGATGATTACAACAATGTCAATATCTAATTTGAATATCTCTTCAGCTCCAAACTTGCCCTCCAGTTCACGTATTCCTTCCTCTATCTCCTCATCAGTCAACAAAGAGAGACAAGATGCATATCTGCCACGTAAGCTCTTGTACCAAGAGAGTTTGGACAGCTCCACTGGTTTCTTCCACATAAAAATCTTGTGATTTAAATTATTTGAGTCGATGATTTTGCACAATTTTTTATCGTCATAAGGAGTCCACTTGTCACGAAAAGCTGAGAAAAAAATAGAGGTTGGTGGGCAATGCCGAGCAATAATGCAAGTGCCCTCATCAGACATGTACTTGGCAAGGTTAGAAAATATTGCAGCAGGGTCTTGGAAATGATGAACACAGCCGATCATCATCACAATATCCAGCGGGTAATTTGGTGCAGCAAGAAACTCTCCAGCTGTGGAGTGAATAGGAATTATACCGTCCCTTTTCATGGCGACTTGAAGCATCTTCAGACTAGGGTCAATGCATACTCCTGGCTTTTCCATATCAAACTCACGTCTTAAAAGTTGTAAATAAATTCCTGTTCCTCCACCAATATCTAGTATTTGGTCAGTCTTTTTTAGGGGAACGTGGTGCTTGATAATATCAACAATTGGAATCTGAAAACATGACATGTTGTCATCATAGTCGAAAGCTATTGCATCATAGTGATCTGTGACACAAAGAACAACAAAATTACGAGCCAAAAAAATAATAAACCAAAAACCCATTATAGAGTGAAGTTAGAATTAATATCTTTAACCTCAATCAATACTAGCAACAACCCAATAATCCTGTATATAGCTTGAAAGCTACAATATGTTGCTGTTGATACATTCATAAAAACAGGAAACATTTTGGTATAATTAACAATTTGTCTGGAGATGGACATGTTTTGGAGGCTATTGGACGAGGAACAGTTTCTTTGGATATGAAATTGCCAGCAGCTAATTCAAAAATGTTTAAGCTATGTGATGTACTCTACGTACCAAATTGTCGTACAATCTTTTGAGTGTATCAAAGGCAGCAGAAGCTGGAAAGGTGACACAGTTTACAGAAGATAAGTGTGACATAATTGGTGCAAATCAGAGAGTCATAGCTGTAGCAATCAGACAAGGGAGTCTCTACTATCTCAACCGTAATGCTCAAACAGTAAAACAAGAAATAAATATTACTGAGAGACAAGAGAGCAAAGAGTGCCTATGGCATCGATGCACTGGTCATCATAGAATAAAAAATCTTCAGAAGATGTCAAAAGGAAATTTAGTTTCAAGTTTTTCTTTTGATATAAAAAGGGAAATTGATTTTTGTGAGATATGTATCAGTGGAAAACACCACAAAAGTCATTTTTCAACAAATGGAGGCACTCGTTCAAAGAGCTCCTTGGTCTAGTCCATAATGATTTATGTGGAAAGATAAATACTCAATCATTGGGTGGAGCTGAATATTTCTTGGCATTCATTGATGACAAAACACGCTATGTGTGGGTTTATCCACTAAAACATAAAGATGAAGTTTTTGATCGCCGTTTGCCGTTTGGAATGGAAGGCTAAAATTGAGAAATCAAGTGGGCAAAAGTTAAAAGTTTTTCGTACAGATAATGGTGGAGAATATACATCGACAAAATTTGAGGATTTCTTGAAATCTGAATGAATTCATCACCAACACACAATACCCAAAACACCAGAACAAAATGGATTTGCTGAACGACTAAACAGGACTCTCATGGAAGCAACATGTTCAATGTTGATTGATGCAAAGCTACCTCACAAGTTTTGGGTTGAAGCTTTGTCTACAGCTGTTTATCTAAAGAATCGAAGTTCTACTCAAGCTGTAAAAAGTATGACTCCATTTTAAGCTTGGATAAGAAAGAAGCCGAAAGTTGGGCATTTGCATGTTTTTGGCTGTGATGCTTATGCTCACATTCCAAAGGATGAAAGGCACAAGCATGATTCTAAAGCAAGGAAATGCATATTCCTGGGCTATGGTGAAGAAACCAAAGTATATAGGCTCTATGATCCTAAGAGGGAGAAGGTCATATACAGTCGGGATGTTCAATTCAATGTAAAAAAAAGAAACTGAACAAGATTCAGTTGAACAAGATTTAATTGAAAGAGAAACCAAATACCTCATAGATTTGAATTTTTCAGAAGATGATGATACAACCACTGATGAATGCAACTCTGGACCATCAATTGATGACACAGCAGAGCCAGTTCTGAGGAGATCTGTAAGGGAGATACATCCCCCAGATTACTAGTGAAAGTAAACACAGCCAATGAGAAAGAAATGGATCCAGTTAGTACAGAAGAAGCCCTGGCTAGTCCTGAGCAGTCAAAATGGTTAAAAGCAATGGAAAATGAAATGCAATCTCTTAAAGACAATGATGTCTGGGAGCTAGTTGAATTGCCACAGGGACGAAAAGCTGTTGGAAGCAAATGGGCGTACAAAGTTAAGACTGGTGCAGATGGTTCGATTGAGCACTACAAAGCAAGATTAGTAGTTCAAGGATTCTCACAGAAGTACGGAACAGAGTATGATGAGACATTTTATCCAGTGGTTCAACTGGATTCTCTCCGTCCATTGACTGCCTTAGCAGTACAACATGATTCGAAACTTCACCAAGTTGATGTAACCACAGCATTTCTCAATGGTGAGCTCGAAGAAGAGGTTTACATGAAACAGCCGAAAGGATTCATTCTTAAAGACAAAAGAACATCTTGTTTGCAAACTCAAGAAAAAAATTTATGGACTGAAGCAGTGCCACAATGTTGGAATGCTGCACTAGATAATCAACTCAAGAAAATGGGATTTGTTCAGTCAGCAAGTGATCCTTGCATATACGTGGATGCAGGAGGAGAGGTGTTCTATGTCGGCATTTATGTTGACGACATCATACTTGCTGGAAAGAGTGACAAGAAAATTAAAGAAGTGAAGGAAACTCTTGAAAAGAAATTTGACATTAAAGATATGGGAAAGCTACATTATTTTCTTGGGATGAAAGTGCTTCAAAATGAGAAAAACGGGAATGTTTGGATTGGGCAACCTGCCTACTCAGATACTTGTTTCAGATTAGTGGAGGTGCTGTTGCTTGGAAGAGCAAGAAACAGTCATGTGTTGCATTGTCCACTGCAGAAGCAGAATATATGGCTCTAGCAAATGCAGCTCAAGAAGCCATTTGGATGAGGCAGCTGACCACTCAGTTAGGGAATACTTCTACAAAGGCTACAACTATTTATGAAGACAATCAAGCGGCTATATCGATGACAAAGGATCCACAATTCCATGGTCGATCAAAGCACATTGGAATCAAATACTACTTCATTCATGACCTAGTGACTGAAGAATCAGTAAGGCTCGAATATTGTCCTACAAAGGAAATGATGGCAGACATGCTAACGAAAGGCCTAAATCGTGTACAGTTTTTCAAATTTAGGAAAATGGCTGAAATTGTTGAACTATCCGAACATAATGCCGGCAAGTGAGGAGGAGTGTTGGAAAGATGCACTCTTGGCCTCATGTTGACTGCAACTTTATTAATATTAGTTTAATGTGTACGAATGTTTTCTTTGATGTCTTTGATGTCTATCTTTGATGCATAATTGTGAATGCAATTCTGTACCAATGTTTGTTCAACAATATTCACACATCCCTTATAAAGTTATTTTATTCTTAGATTATATGGAATTATATTTAGAAATTAACTTTTTGAATAAATATGTTTCTCAATTCCGGTCAGTAAGTTTTTCTGGTTAGTGCATTTTGTTGCTGTCGCTATTTGCTTGCCTGTTGTTGTCTTGCAGTTTATCAAATTAAAGTTTAAGCTATAGTCATTGACTACTGGAAAGTTTTCCAACAAATAGGTCCATTAAATAAACTTTTCTATACATGAGTAACCACCAAGTTTTAAAGTGTAATCTGATCTAATTCAAAAGGACATTTCCAGAGAAAGTTGTGATCGGCAAATTAATCTTTTCCAGAGGAAGCAGTGTCTACAAATTACACTCCATCTGATTCATAATATTTACTTTAGAAATGTGGCAATGCTTCCCCTACCCCTCCATCCATAGGAGGGGTACTTCTCTACTTGATACCAATTCCTGACCTTTAAGCCTTACTGTGGGCATATCCATAACTATAGTGACAATTATACTTGTATTAATAGTGTCTCTAGTGAAATAAGATTCATCACTATGGGAACTATACCATCGAAGGAGATTGGCTCCACAGCACCATTTATCTGGCCGGACTCCCTGCTCCCTTCATTGTGGCAACTGTCCTGTTCCATTCCTATAATATAATACAAAAAGAACAAAACAATTTTGAAGATAACACACCAAAAGAGCCTGGACCCTTCATTCAGAATCTAGCAAGGATAAAGTGGCAGATGTAACACCTGGCACCAAAGTGAAGCATTACCTTCTTTGGTGGATGTTGATTGGGGATCAAGGTAGAGAGAAGTGTGTTAATTTATCACAGTGCATTGTAAATTACTCAATCTGTATAATACTACTATATGCACATTTCACATATATTACTATTAACCTCGATGTCTGGTTGTCAAATAGAGCTTCATACCTCCGCATACTTAGATACACCATGTCATAGAACCACTCTCGTACATGTAGCTAAGAACTCTTGCCACCCAACCCCTTTCCCCTTTGTTTACTTGTATTCTGTTAACAATTTATTTTAAAGAATAATATTTCGATTGTTAAACCAACACATAACCACCAACACACAACCACCAACACACAACCACCAACACAGAATCACGAACACATAACCATCAACACATAACCACCAACACATACCACCAACACATACCACCAACACATAACCACCAACACATACCATCAACACAGAACCACCAACACATAATCACCAACACAGAACCACCAACACATAACCACCAATACAGAACCACCAACACAGAACCACCAACACAGAACCACCAACACAGAACCACCAACACAGAACCACCAACACAGAACCACCAACACAGAACCACCAACACAGAACCACCAACACAGAACCACCAACACAGAACCACCAACACAGAACCACCAACACAGAACCACCAACACAGAACCACCAACACAGAACCACCAACAATCTACTAAGCCTACTAGGCTTATCATAGGCAAATGTTTTACTCTTGCATTTTGAGACAGTAGGAAAGTATAAAGCTACTATTCACTTTTTTTTTTAAATCCATTTTTATTCATTTTTTAATTTAATTATTTCCTGTTATTTTTACCCCCCCCCCCTCTCCCCCCCCTAAAAAACCATCTAGAATTTCTTTTAAAAAATCAAAGGCATTCTTTAAAGAAACTCTTCAAATATAGCTCAAACACACTCTCAGGATTTTAATATATCAATATAATCTGGAGAAGTGCTGGTAGCCAATTCATTTGTTATTTTTCTTTCTTTTTAAATTGTTTTTCATTTTGTTTTTTGTTTTTATTTATTTCCTGTCGCTAATTTCACTTTTGCTAGTACCTTCTTCCAACCACATTTTTCCAACTGAGGAGGCTTATAAGTTACTTGACCCCAACAAACTAACCTAAGATATGGTGCCCAGCAATAATAGAGTACAACCACCCACAAGCCCTAGCATGTGTAACAACTTGCTATCAACTCAGATACTAACTCTATTCCAGTAATTCAGACCAGCAGACAACCACTCCTCTTCCTAGCTTCCCCTGCCAGTGTCCCAGGTACACTGAGCATGTGGACTTATTTCATCACCAACAAGATCTTAGGAAACCATGACACCCTTAGCTAGTCATAACACCCTTAGATAATCATAACACCCATAGCTAATCATACATAGGAAGTTATTTCACCTCCCACTGGAGCAGAATCTATTAGTCCCTACCTCTACCCTTACCTCTCACTTAGTAGTGTCACTTGCTCTGTGGCCTTGAGTAGAGAATCCTCCCAGTTGAGCAGTCACTTCAGCCAACCCTACCTGTAGGGAAAAACGGATTAATCTTTTTTTTTTTTTTAACTAGAAATAATTGTCTCACACACCCCACAGACTCACCTCATCCCAGAGTAGTCTCAGCATAGACAGACCCTTTACCTACCCCACTTCCCTCTTTTTAATCCGTCTGGCTACGTGAGACTAACCCGGAGGGAAAAGTTCACTATTATTATTTTTTCTTTAGTGTTCAAAAATTTTTTTTTCCTGATTATGTTACCACACACCAGGTCAGACTAGGCCTCTGTCGGGTCTGTAAAACACAGACCTGAAACAGACCAGACCTGAAGAATACAGGACAGTGACAGATAACACCTGGCTGATTTCCAGCTTGAACCCTCACGGCTGCTTCACTCAATTCAAACTATTTCAGAGTGATATTTTTGGCCTGGCTGTGGTAGACATTCAACCTTCTCCTGTCCCTTTTACTGAAGACTTTATGGACTGGCCAACAGTTACTGATGGGAGAACTTTGTTCCAGTCAAATGATTTCACCTAATTGTATACAACCAAGTGGTTGATTTTGAGAGTATATTGAACACTTAATAAATACAATTACCATTTATGATGAGGGGGGGGGGGGGGACAAACACCCCCCTAATGTATAGGGTGAGGGAGGGGGGCAAACACCCTCGTGATGTATGGGTGGTAGCAGCAATGTCCAAATGTTTGAGTGTGTTTTTTGTCAGATAGAATAGTTTTTTGTCAGATAGAATAAGAAGACTGGTGTGGAACACATGGAATGCCATAGCTCAGATTTCTCTCAGTTGTAAATGAGATCAGCAACTGAAGATACCATATGTTCTGTCCAATTAGTATGAAGGAGTGATTTCTCATGTGACCAAGTCTCATGTCTGTCCTCTACTAGTTGAAGTTTAGAGGTCTCACTAACATGGTCACATAAGTGGATCTGATGTGGTTAGGTGGTCTCACATGGCCATGTAAGTGGATCTGACATAGTCAAGTGGTTTCACTTGATCACATAAGTGGATCTGATGTGGTTAGGAATACTCCAATCTATCTGTGGGTGACTTCACTTGTGGTTTGTACAGTTAAAGCTATTAAAGTCAGAACAGGATGGAGAATTCTTAGCTTGATCCAAGATAGCGTTGTCAAGTAAATCAGACCTGACATGCAAGAAACAACCAACCTACCACCCAACCCACGGACCACTCAACCAGCCCATGGAGCAACCAACCAACCAACCCATGGAGCAACCAACCCATGGAGCAACCAACCCATGGAGCAACCAACCCATGGAGCAACCCACCCACCGCCACCCACCCACCACCCAACCAACCGACCATTGTGACAGACACTAATTGATGTGTTGATGGCTTGTATAAATAGTGGTGATAATTAGTTAATGTATTGGGTGTCTAGTTTAGTGTTGAAACATGGACAATATCTGCAATTAAGTTATTGATTATTGAATGTATTGTTGTGTTATATGCCCATAGGCAGCAGAACCATGGAGGCAGTGGGGACACTGGCCCCATTCTGCCCCCATACCAACAACTGTCTGGTCAATGAAATTTTGAAGTTTGAAACTCAAATTTTCTCCTTCTTCAGAAAGTTACCTTGTTTACTAACTAACAAAGCTTATACAAAAGTGGTCGTTGTGTTTGTTATTGTTATATACAGCTGATACTCTTGGTCCCAAGATCAAAGTTTTATTTTTATTTTTATTATTCAAATCATGTGTGATTAGACTATAGTTCTGCAGACAATTTTGGGGCAAAACTCTCTTTTTTGTTCAAATAAGCACTGTTAGGCCTGCTCAGTACTTGGATGGGTGACCACCTGGGGTCAGCAGATCTTGTAGGTGGTTTCCCTTTTTTCCCCTATATTCCCTCCCACCCTTTGCTCTCTCTTCTTACTTTACCGCAAAGGGCGAGATTTGCTAAATTTCAAATTTCTCAACTCCTCACAAATAAATGCCTGCTCTTGATTATTATATTCTTTATTATTATTAATTTTTGTTGTTGTGGGAGTGGTATAAAAAGTTCTTGTGTGGAAAAATTTCAGTCATGGTCATACATGTGACCTTTAACTCAGTCTATTAAAGATCAAAGTTTTATTTCTATTTTTATTATTCAAATCATGTGCGGTTCGATTATCGTTTTGCAAAAATCCAACAAGAAATGCATTTAGAATCCACATTTGCTGAAATCTGCAGATAATTTTGGGGTGAATTTTGGGATGAATTTTGGGGTGAATTTTGGGGTGAATTTTGGGGTGAAATTTGGGGTGAATTTTGGGGTGAAATTTTGGGGTGAATTTTGGGGTGAATTTTGGGGTGAATTTTGGGGTGAATTTGGGGTGAATTTGATTGAAATTGCTTACTGAAGTTAAGCACTGTTAGGTCTGCTCAGTACTTGAATGGGTGACTACCTCACAGTTGCTCAAATCTGCAGACAATTTTGGGGTTAAACTCTCTTTTTTGTTCACTTACTAAAGTTAAGCACTGTTAGGCCTGCTCAGTACTTGGATGGGTGACCACCTCACAGTTGCTCAAATCTGCAGACAATTTTGGGACAAAGCTCTCTTTTTTGTTCAAATACGCACTGTTAAGCCTGCTGAGTACTTAGATGGGTGACCATCTGGGAACGGCAGATCTTGTAGGTGGTTTCCCTTTTCCCCCTATTTCCCTCCCCCCCCCCTCTCTCTCTCTCTCTTCTTACTTTACCGCAAAGGTCGAGATTTGATTCACTAAATTTGAAATTTCTTAACTCCTCACAAATTTACGCCTTCTCTTGATAATTATATATATTTTTATTATTTTTTGTTGTTGTTGCAGTAGTGGTATAAAAAGTTCTTGTGCACAAAATTTTCAGTCACGGTCATACATGTGCCCTTTAACTCGGTCTACTAAAAAACAAAACAACAAGTACTGGTGTATAAACTTTTATCTCCAACTGCAATAACCCCTCCCACACCCACACCCCCTGCACTACCACTGGCTACAATTAGAGCAAACTGACCAGGGATCTGGTTTGCATGAAGCCTCCATTTTGCAGGCATATCTGTTTGTGTGTAGATTAAATATATATGTGGCTGTATCTTAGCATTGTTTTGAGGTGCAAATATCCCCCTATAAACATTATCTCACTGCTGATAGCAATACAGGAAGGAGGTGAATTCATTTTAAAGAAAAATTTTCGAAGTAGTAAATTATATTGGTTATTGGATAATGCACGTTCCAGCTTATTTTAAAGTGGGTAAGTGTCTATGTGTTGGTGGCATAATCACAACAGTTATTCTATGTGGAAAAATGGCTTACAAAATTCAAATTATTCAATTTGGAATAAGAATAGGGGAATTCTATGCATGTTCAAATGAAGAATACTTGTAAACACAATGGAGAAAATGGGTGCTTGCAAGTTAGCCACCATATTTTTGGTCCAATCTCCAGCTGTTTCCAGATATCTGGAATTCTAAAGTTGGCAGTCTGTATTGATGTACTTAGTTTATCAAAATATAATAATGAAATTAGTATTGATTCCAAATATAATTTTACATATTCTGGAATACATGTCCTTCAGGATGACATGTCTTAAGGGAGCACATGTCTTAAGGGCGGTCATGCTTTATAGAAGCAAATGTCTTATGGGAGGTCATGTATTGATGGAGTCATTTCTTCAGGATGGCATATCTTATAGGATGATGTATTTTACTGGAAGACAATCCTTACTGAAGGATATGTCTTACTTGAGGTATGTCCTATAGGAGGACATGTCTTGCAGATCGATATGTCTTACAGGAGTACATGTTTTACAAGAAGGCATATCTTACAAGATAATTTGTTTTACAGGAGGATATGTCTTGTGTGAGGACAGGTCTTACTGGAAAGTATGTCTTATAGGATGCCATGTATTACATAAGGACATGCCTTACAGGTGGACATGTCTTGCAGGAGTACATGTACTATGAGTGGACATGTATTATTGAAAACATAATTAAAAGAAGGACATGTCTTACTGGAGGGCATGTCCAACATAAGGATAGGTTTTATGGATGACATGTTTTGCAGGAGGGCATGTAAACCTGGAGGACATGTGGTAGTGGAAGTCATGTCTCTCATAAGAATTTGTGTTATGGGAGGAAATGTCTTGTGGGAAGTCATGTAGTATAGGGAACATATCTTATGAGACATTATGTCTTACAGGAGGACATGTCTTAGAGTAAAACAGATTATGATAGTGACATGTTTTGTTAGGTTTTAGTTAATTGCAATCATACTTTTATTTAAAATCATTGGGTTATCCTTAATATCTGGTATGTGTGCAGAAGCTGCAACCGATTATGCTGCTGTGAGTTTAGGCAATTGGTGCTATTTTTTTCTCCAGCAACTTTTTATTTGTCCTGAGACATGCCTTCTAAGCATTTAATGTTTGTTATGATCTTCTTGTGTGTGTAGGCTTTTTTTTTTTTTTTTAAGGTCTGCTTGGTTGACCTTTTTTCTCTTTTTTTTTTTTTTTTTTTTTTTTTTTTTTTTTTTTTTTTTGTTAGGACAAGTCTTCATGTATGCTTGACAAACACATCCTTTTAATTATTGTGGGCATGTACCTGCTTTAAAATTGTAGTTGGAATGAGCCTGACAATGATGGGAGGTCCAATTGTTATCACACACCCCTAAGATTGATTTGAAATCTTTGCTGGAATCATTTTTATATTACTACTATGTCTGTGGCCCTTTTAGCAATAAGCTCTTACTACACCTTATTTTTTACTTTCTTCTAACACTGTTCCCCCTAGAAATATTTTACAGCCTTTAATTTGGTTATACAAGAACTTAATTTTTTTTATACAGGAATATTGATGGGTTGAGGGGGTGGGTGCATCTCCAGCTGCCCCCTCCCCCCCCACCCCCCCACTTTATTATGGCACAGTCTAAATTGTCAGCACTTTATTCCTTGGATCTGTGATTTAGTGCCTGTGTCCCTTTCAGTAATAGGATTTCATAGGACACTATTTCTGAGTTTATCTAATTTTATTCTTGATTTCAAATTGCTAATAGGTTTTTTCTTCTTAACAGGGCATGCAATGTTAAAATGCATTAATGCCTCTTTGAAATGGTAGGGTGTTAACACCATGAACTCTCCTACATAATAATTTTAAAACATTGTGAACCAAGAAGAGCCCTCTTTTGGCTTCTTTCAGTTTATCCACCTGAACAATGGGGTGTGGGAAAATGGGACCAAGCCTAGGTTACTTTCCCTTACCTGAAGATCATATCTGCCTTTTTTATACATATAAATATCACTAGCTCTATTATTATAAGATTATTCAAGAATTTTTTTGTTGTTGAACTACTGCATGTAAAGGAAGCTGATCTCTAGCATGGAAGCTAACTTACTGTGTGTTAAGGAAGCTGATCTATATATTACATGGTGGTAAGTTCCATGGATGCAGAAGCCCTTCAGGCACTCTCATGATCAGTGGTGTGGCTTGTGGAGGAACTAGAGGTGCAGCTGATACACTGTAGAGGGTGGAGGTAGAGTCTGTGGGGCATTACACAGGACAGCTCAGGACAGCCCACAGCTACTGTGAGTGAGATGAGCAGTGCCTATCCAATGTCTCCCAACACAGCAAGCACACACTCACCCTCAAGGCCACGACAACACGAACACATACTTCAAATCAGAATCACCAGGCATGTCAAGTTAAGAATGTCAATAATGGTATTTTTCCAAACCTTTGTTTGGACTTGATTAATCTCTAATTATTTCACTATGCTTTAAAATGTTCCAACTTCTACATCCCATCAGTATTAGACCATGCTGTCCTGCAGAATTCAGGCACTGCATTGAAATATATTTGATGCTTCTTCAAGTTCTACTGTTGAGTTGGTATGACTTACCATGCTTGGATTTCATAGGAGTATGTATATGTAATGCTTGGCTGCATCAAATATGGTCACACATTTTTTTTTTGTAGGAGCATCAGGCTGCTCAAATTCATGGACCTTCACACTTAATCCAAATATGGTAGAATTTCTGAGTAACAGACACATTGGGACACACTCGTTTGTCCTTTGTAGAGAGGTTGTCCTCTATCAAGAGGTCAGACCAAGATCAACCACTAAATGTCTATTAATGTCGTAATAGTAACCTTTCATGTTACTACAGTTAGTTGGATCTATTTACTATTATCATGGTAGTATATACAAGGATAATTTCCAATCACTAAAATGAAAAGAGAGAGAAAGCAATAAGGGTAGTGATTTGGAATGTAGAATTAGGCACTTAATAATTGTGTATTCATGCCTTGTGTCAAGTATTGAAAGAACCATGACAGTGCCAGGCGAAGATCGACATACTCGAAGCCAGATGTCACCTGCAGCCAGCTTCGCTACTCCATGAGGGATGTTGAGCCCTCCCGTCTTCTCCCCTAACCCTGAACCAAGCCTTTTCAGTACACCTGGAGGTAGTGGACCCTCAGGGTGGACAGCCTTCCTAGAAGCAGAGAACCAAAGGACAGAGAGAGAAGAGCAGAGAGCCAGAGAGGAAGCCACACCGAAGGCAAGAAGAGCAAGAGCTACGAGCGGAGGAGCGAAGAGCTGACCAAGAGCAGCAACAACTCTGGATGGAGACCATCCAGGGACTCGTACCAGGCTGAGTGGCCCCATTAGCAGCAGAAGTTCGATGAGAACACCGATGACATTGTAGCTATCTTGGACAAGTCTCTGCTAGTGCATGGCCCCCAGCCCAATGGCCACTCTATTTGCGAGGCTCCCTGTCAGGAGCTGGATTGATGGCCATCTCCTCTCTTCCTGCAGCTCAGCAAGATGACTACAGGACCATAAAAGCCACTCTTTTGGCGACCTATCAGATCTCAGTTGAGGCACGATGACAGAGACTGTTTGAGGATAGTTTCAACCTTGCCAGCCCAGACCTATGGTTTTGCGACTTCCATTTAAACTTTTATAGGTGGTTAGACATCAGCAGGAGGACAGATAGAGAGACCATGCTCATGGAGCTAGTGACAGCAAAGCTACCAAACTGGCTACAGCCACAAATCAGGAACCTCAACTGCCAGATGTACAAAGACCTTACTGAAGCAATTGTAAGACATGTTGGGAATTCTCGGTTATGGGGGAGAAAGAGCCATTCCGAAAGTACAACATAAGAAAGGACAAGCGGGAGTTCTGGAAGGAGGAACCCCGGGGGAAGAAAGACCAACACCACTACCATGGAGGAGAGATGGGCCTACACAGTACACCACACAGACAACAATAGAATGTTTTCGCTGTGGGAAGAAAGGGCACGTCAAGCCAGACTATTGTGTCAAGCTGGAGGAAGCAAAGTGTAGCATGGTTGCTACTACAGCACCACCTGAGTAGACTAAGACTGTCCGCATCAATGGGAAGGAGATAGAAGCTCTCCTGGATACAGGGTGTACCAAGATGTTGGTGCATCCTCAGTGCGTGAATGAGACTGACTATTTGGGATGGAACATTCCATACCATAAGCCTCCAACAGAAAGACCTACTTCCCAGCTGCAAGCATGCAGTTGAAAGTTGAGGGACAGACCACGAGGATCCCAGTGGGGGTGTCTGAACATATCGGTCAAGAGGTGCTCATGGGCAGGGATATACCCCACTTTCGACAATTCATCAAAAGAGAGCTTGAGAAGGAGCTACAGAAGGATGGACCAACCCCACCTGATTCCGCCACAACTGAGACTAGCATGGTAGTGACCCATGCCCAGCTGCTACAACAGACTGCCCTAAAGAAAGAGGAACGCCTGAAGCAGGAGCATGACAGAGCCATCTTGACTGAGCTGTACCCAGTTGACGATGGAACACAGGCAGAGGGGACAGAGCTTGCAGCCGAGGAGGACCCAGCTGAGGCATCTGGAGAGGACCAGACGGGGGAGCAGGGTGCTGAGGGGCTCGAGGAGGAAGACCAGCCCAAGGAGTACCCCGCTGAGGCATCTGGAGAGGACCAGACAGGGGAGCAGGGTGCTGAGGGGCTCGAGGAGGAAGACCAGCCCAAGGAGTACCCCGCTGAGGCGTCTGGAGAGGACCAGGTGGAGGAGCAGAGTACTGAGGGTGATGGAGCTTTGGTAGACCCAGTGGGAGTACTGGCAGAGGTCCTCACCAGAGCAAAGTGGGACAAAGCCCAGAGGTATGACCAAGACTTAAAGAGTATACGAGTGAAAGCTGAGAAAGCTAGTGAATCATACTTTTGGTGGGGAGGGTTGCTAATGAGGGAACCATACCAGCCCCTGGGGAAAAGTCTGTTGATTATACTTACCATAGCAAGGCAGAGGGTGTTAACCATGGCCCATAACTCCCCCATGGGTGGACACTTTGGGAGGGAATGTACATTACAGAGTATTAGGATGAGAATGAATTGGCCGGGAGTGGTCAGGGATATTAACAAGGTGTGTGCATCACGTCCGACCTGTCAGAAGGCTAGCCCAGCTAGCACTACTAAGGCCCCGTTACACCCATTACCAGTCATGAAGGGACCACTGGCACAGTTAGCCATGGACATTGTGGGCCTTATAAGTTATTTGATCCCTAAATTCTACATTGAGAAGCTAAAGGAAATCATGTGGAGAATCATCTGGAATCCTGCCCCTCACTCAGCAAGAGTCAAGATTCATAGCCTCATTAGTGTGTATCCCTCCCACCTCACTAGCAAGAGTCAAGACTCATAGCCTCATTAGCGTGTACCCTTCCCACCTCACTAGCAAGAGTCAAGACTCATAGCCTCATTAGTGTGTGTCCTTCCCACTTCACTAGCAAGAGTCAAAACTCATAGCCTCATTAGTGTGTATCCTTCTCACCTCACTTAGCAAGAGTCAAGACTCATAGCCTCATTAGTGTGTATCCTTCCCACTTCACTAGCAAGTCAAGAATCATAGCCTCATTAGTATATATCCTTCCCACCTCACTTAGCACTGCAAGAATCATAAATCATGAGACACCTGCCACATTTTTCATGCATCCTTATTCTTGACTTCTTTGTCCAATTTAAAAAAAAAGAAGGCTGGTGGGGGGGGGGGTTGGCGTTTGCTTCTAGAGGCCCATTTTCACCGGATATGCTGAATGCCCCACCACAACTTTTGTCCATTGTTGGGAGTCATGAGGGTCCGTAATTGGAAGTATTGACCTACTAGCTCTGTAGAGAATCAAACTGTGCCTTACTGTTGTATGTCCCTATTCCAGAGAGTCTGTTTGGGGAGGTTCCACTCTACACCTTAATGCAGGAAAGGACATGGGCTGGGGACATACTTGACTACACATCTTCCTGTGGGCATGACATTATATATACTACAATAGTAATAATGCTAATCTATTAACACAGCTACCAAATATAGCTTTCTTGAAGTAACAACACAAAAAATGTGCTAAGTCAGCAGTAACTAATTCTACAAGAAAAGAAATCACAATAAAATTTTATGCTGGATTTAAACAGCCAAACATCATTAGCTATGTAGCACAAACACAACTGAATAGTGCAATGTTGTAAAGTGTAGCATCACATCAGTATATGGTCAATAGTCACTTTCATTGGCAAACAGTATTCTAAATTGAGGTCTAAATGGGTACAATCTTGATATCTTCATATTCACTTTAAAATGTTTATTGTCAAAACGGAGTGAATATTATCCAATCACAGGGTAGAATCAGAAATACAACAATATTAACATATATCTAGTTTTCAAACTATAGATAAGCAGTTAGTTTCAAAGACTCCTACTACATAGTTGCTTTTTTCTTGGTAACGATGATTACAACAATGTCAATATCTAATTTGAATATCCCTTCAGCTCCAAACTTGCTCTCCAGTTCACGTATTCCTTCCTCTATCTCCTCATCAGTCAACAAAGAGAGAGCAGAACAATATCTGACACGTAAGTTCTTGTACCAAGAGAGTTTGGACAGCTCCACTGGTTTCTTCCACATAGAAAACTTGTGATTTAAATTACTTGAGTCGATGATTTTGCACAATTTTTTATCGTCACGAGGAATCCACTTCTTATTAAAAGCAGGGAAAAAAATAGAGGTTGGTAGACGCTGCCAAGCAATAACACAAGTGCCCTCATCAGACATGTACTTGGCAAGGTTAGAAAATATTGCAGCAGGGTCATGGAAATGATGAATACAATCGATCATCATCACAATATCCAGCGGGTAATTTGGTGCAGCAAGAAACTCTCCAGCTGTGGAGTGAATAGGAATTATACCGTCCCTTTTCATGGCAACTTGAAGCATCTTCAGACTAGGGTCAATGCATACTCCTGGCTTTTCCATATCAAACTCACATCTTAAAAGCTGTAAATAAATTCCTGTTCCTCCACCAATATCTAATATTTGGTCAGTCTTTTTTAGGGGAACGTGGTGCTTGATAATATCAACAATTGGAATTTGAAAACATGACATGTTGTCATCATAGTCGAAAGCTATTGCATCATAGTGATCTGTGACACAAAGAACAACAAAATTACGAGCCAAAAAATAATAAACCAACAAACACATTATAGAGTGAAGTTAAAATTAATATCTTTAACCTCAATCAATACTAGCAACAACCCAATAATCCTGTATATAGCTTGAAAGCTACAATATGTTGCTGTTGATACATTCATAAAAACAGGAAACATTTTGGTATAATTAACAATTTGTCTGGAGATGGACATGTTTTGGAGGCTATTGGACGAGGAACAGTTTCTTTGGATATGAAATTGCCAGCAGCTAATTCAAAAATGTTTAAGCTATGTGATGTACTCTACGTACCAAATTGTCGTACAATCTTTTGAGTGTATCAAAGGCAGAAGAAGCTGGAAAGGTGACACAGTTTACAGAAGATAAGTGTGACATAATTGGTGCAAATCAGAGAGTCATAGCTGTAGCAATCAGACAAGGGAGTCTCTACTATCTCAACCGTAATGCTCAAACAGTAAAACAAGAAATAAATATTACTGAGAGACAAGAGAGCAAAGAGTGCCTATGGCATCGATGCACTGGTCATCATAGAATAAAAAATCTTCAGAAGATGTCAAAAGGAAATTTAGTTTCAAGTTTTTCTTTTGATATAAAAAGGGAAATTGATTTTTGTGAGATATGTATCAGTGGAAAACACCACAAAAGTCATTTTTCAACAAATGGAGGCACTCGTTCAAAGAGCTCCTTGGTCTAGTCCATAATGATTTATGTGGAAAGATAAATACTCAATCATTGGGTGGAGCTGAATATTTCTTGGCATTCATTGATGACAAAACACGCTATGTGTGGGTTTATCCACTAAAACATAAAGATGAAGTTTTTGATCGCCGTTTGCCGTTTGGAATGGAAGGCTAAAATTGAGAAATCAAGTGGGCAAAAGTTAAAAGTTTTTCGTACAGATAATGGTGGAGAATATACATCGACAAAATTTGAGGATTTCTTGAAATCTGAACGAATTCATCACCAGCACACAATACCCAAAACACCAGAACAAAATGGATTTGCTGAACGACTAAACAGGACTCTCATGGAAGCAACATGTTCAATGTTGATTGATGCAAAGCTACCTCACAAGTTTTGGGTTGAAGCTTTGTCTACAGCTGTTTATCTAAAGAATCGAAGTTCTACTCAAGCTGTAAAAAGTATGACTCCGTTTTAAGCTTGGACAAGAAAGAAGCCGAAAGTTGGGCATTTGCATGTTTTTGGCTGTGATGCTTATGCTCACATTCCAAAGGATGAAAGGCACAAGCATGATTCTAAAGCAAGGAAATGCATATTCCTGGGCTATGGTGAAGAACCAAAGTATATAGACTCTATGATCCTAAGAGGGAGAAGGTCATATACAGTCGGGATGTTCAATTCAATGTAAAAAAAAGAAGAAACTGAACAAGATTCAGTTGAACAAGATTTAATTGAAAGAGAAACCAAATACCTCATAGATTTGAATTTTTCAGAAGATGGTGATACAACCACTGATGAATGCAACTCTGGACCATCAATTGATGACACAGCAGAGCCAGTTTTGAGGAGATCTGTAAGGGAGATACATCCCCCAGATTACTAGTGAAAGTAAACACAGCCAATGAGAAAGAAATGGATCCAGTTAGTACAGAAGAAGCCCTGGCTAGTCCTGAGCAGTCAAAATGGTTAAAAGCAATGGAAAATGAAATGCAATCTCTTAAAGACAATGATGTCTGGGAGCTAGTTGAATTGCCACAGGGACGAAAAGCTGTTGGAAGCAAATGGGCGTACAAAGTTAAGACTGGTGCAGATGGTTCGATTGAGCACTACAAAGCAAGATTAGTAGTTCAAGGATTCTCACAGAAGTACGGAACAGAGTATGATGAGACATTTTATCCAGTGGTTCAACTGGATTCTCTCCGTCCATTGACTGCCTTAGCAGTACAACATGATTCGAAACTTCACCAAGTTGATGTAACCACAGCATTTATCAATGGTGAGCTCGAAGAAGAGGTTTACATGAAACAGCCGAAAGGATTCATTCTTAAAGACAAAAGAACATCTTGTTTGCAAACTCAAGAAAAAAATTTATGGACTGAAGCAGTGCCACAATGTTGGAATGCTGCACTAGATAATCAACTCAAGAAAATGGGATTTGTTCAGTCAGCAAGTGATCCTTGCATATACGTGGATGCAGGAGGAGAGGTGTTCTATATCGGCATTTATGTTGACGACATCATACTTGCTGGAAAGAGTGACAAGAAAATTAAAGAAGTGAAGGAAACTCTCGAAAAGAAATTTGACATTAAAGATATGGGAAAGCTACATTATTTTCTTGGGATGAAAGTGCTTCAAAATGAGAAAAACGGGAATGTTTGGATTGGGCAACCTGCCTACTCAGATACTTGTTTCAGATTAGTGGAGGTGCTGTTACTTGGAAGAGCAAGAAACAGTCATGTGTTGCATTGTCCACTGCAGAAGCAGAATATATGGCTCTAGCAAATGCAGCTCAAGAAGCCATTTGGATGAGGCAGCTGACCACTCAGTTAGGGAATACTTCTACAAAGGCTACAACTATTTATGAAGACAATCAAGCGGCTATATCGATGACAAAGGATCCACAATTCCATGGTCGATCAAAGCACATTGGAATCAAATACTACTTCATTCATGACCTAGTGACTGAAGAATCAGTAAGGCTCGAATATTGTCCTACAAAGGAAATGATGGCAGACATGCTAACGAAAGGCCTAAATCGTGAACAGTTTTTCAAATTAGGAAAATGGCTGGAATTGTTGAATTATCCGAACATAATGCCGGCAAGTGAGGAGGAGTGTTGGAAAGATGCACTCTTGGCCTCATGTTGACTGCAACTTTATTAATATTAGTTTAATGTGTACGAATGTTTTCTTTGATGTCTTTGATGTCTATCTTTGATGCATAATTGTGAATGCAATTCTGTACCAATGTTTGTTCAACAATATTCACACATCCCTTATAAAGTTATTTTATTCTTAGATTATATGGAACTATATTTAGAACTTAACTTTTTGAATAAATATGTTTCTCAGTTCCGGTTCAGTAAGTTTTTCTGGTTAGTGCATTTTGTTGCTGTCGCTATTTGCTTGCCTGTTGTTGTCTTGCAGTTTATCAAATTAAAGTTTAAGCTATGGACATTGACTACTGGAAAGTTTTCCAACAAATAAGTCCATTAAATAAACTTTTCTATACATGAGTAACCACCAAGTTTTAATGTGTAATCTGATCTAATTCAAAAGGACATTTCCAGAGAAAGTTGTGATCGGCAAATTAATCTTTTCCAGAGGAAGCAGTGTCTACAAATCACACTCCATCTGATTCACAATATTTACTTCAGAAATGTGGCAATGCCTTCCTTACCCCTCCATCCATAGGAGGGGTACTTCTCTACTTGATACCAATTCCTGACCTTTAAGCCTTACTGTGGTCATGTCCATAACTGTAGTGACAATTATACTTGTATTAATTGTGTCTCTAGTGAAATAAGATTCATCATTATGGGAACTATACCATCGAAGGAGTTTGGCTCCACAGCACCATTTTTCTGGCCCGACTCCCTGCTCCCTTCATTGTGGCAACTGTCCTGTTCCATTCCTATAATATAATACAAAAAGAACAAAACAATTTTGAAGATATCACACCAAAAGAGCCTGGACCCTTCATTCAGAATCTAGCAAGGATAAAGTGGCAGATGTAACACCTGGCACCAAAGTGAAGCATTACCTTCTTTGGTGGATGTTGATTGGGGATCAAGGTAGAGAGAAGTGTGTTAATTTATCAAGTGCATTGGAAATTACTCTATCCGTATGTTTCACATATATTACAATTAACCTCGATGTCTGGTTGTCACATAGAGCTTCATACCCCCACATACCTAGATATACCATGTCATAGCACCACTCACATACATGTAGCTAAGAACTCTTGAGTTCCCTATGTGGGGATGGGAGTGGTGTGATAATGTTTGTTCATATCATCCCTACCTTGTTTGTGGACTCTATGACAGTGCCACTATCTTGTTGTACACCTTCTGTCTTACCATCCCTATATCCTTTCGCTTTTTTTAATACTTTTTATTCTTGTTTCTGCTAATTTTTTAAGCTTGTAGCTATTGCACCTATGGTCCTGTCTGTGGGTTGGCTCAGTGGATTCTTTAATTTTCCTAAAGGTTCTGTCACATTGTCCTGGCAATATGGAATTTGACCTGCCAAACCTATGTTTCTTGGTCCTGCATGCAAGTTTGGAGAGTGTTCATCTGAATCATTTTAGACTCCCAATTTCCCATAAACTACTTATAAATCAATTAACTCTTACCCATTTCAGGTGCACAACACTTCCTCTCTTTTAATCAGAGAGTCTGTTGGCTATGTGGAGATGAAATGGTATACCAACTCTTGATGCAACCTTGAAGAGTTGCCAGATGAAAATTAGTTCTTCAATGAAGTTCCCATTTTCCCCAAGAGTCTGACCTACTCCTGCCACCCACCCAACCCCTTTCCCTTTTGTTTATTTGTATTCTGTTAACAATTCATTTCAAAGAATAACCATTATGATTGTTAAACCAACACACAACCACCAACACATAACCACCAACACATACCACCAACTCAGAACCACCAACACAGAACCACCAACACAGAACCACCAACACACAACCACCAACACATAACCACCAACACATAACCACCAACACATAACCACCAACACATAACCACCAACACAGAACCACCAACACATAACCACCAACACATAACCACCAACACATAACCACCAACACATAACCACCAACTCAGAACCACCAACACAGAACCACCAACACAGAACCACCAACACATAACCACCAACACATACCACCAACACATACCACCAACACAACCACCAACAAAGAACCATCAACACAGAACCACCAACACAGAACCACCAACATATAACCACCAACACAGAACCACCTGTTCATTCTAGAAAACCTCAGGACATGTATTTCACAATTAAATAGCAAAATAATTTAATTTAATTCTTTTCAATTCTTAATTCCCTTATAATTCCCTGCACTTCTGAAATTTTGCTAAGAGCAGCAACACCACTCAGTTTAACCTATGGAGCTTTTCAATACAGCTACTCCACACCACAGTTCCAATACAGCTGCTCCCAATCTTCCTCCTGATATAGCTATTTTGGTCACACTTTAGCTAGGCCATGAGACAAACACCAAAATTTGGGCCACCTATACCATCTAATTGCTATTTTTTGAGAAGGTATGTACCCCTATAGTTGAAAAACATGTGATAGCATTGCATTAGTGGTAGCTTTTGGTTTTTATAACACTGTTGGTAACCACACCCCTCATTAATGTTTTATCATGGACTTTAAGGTGTGAGACTTTCATTAAATTTATTAAGTTGCAAAATATTACCATGCATGATTACACAGCCCAAAGAAGTTGTGGTTGTACAGCCACACCCAGTAATTAGAGCACATTTGGTTGGACTATCTCATGGTTATGGTAAATGTGCAATTGAATAATGGGCAGTAAAATGAAACTAAATTTAATATATGAATGAAAGCTGTTTGCTGTTTAATTTTTCCATCTTCCAGCTCATCCCCATCCTCATCCAAACTTCAATCAATGCTAGTGATTGAGGTCTGATTCTCACAGTGTGGGAGTTTGCACAATCTGTACATTTAAGACCATTTGCCACACATTCACAGGTTGGTAGTTGGCACTTCCTTGAACATTTGCAAGCAAGTAAATCTAGTATAGCCTGAGGTGATGGCTGACCATCCATCTAATGCACAGCTAGTTGTCCATCAGCTTCTTCCATCCAGCCTCTGCCAACAGGACTTGTTACTCAAGGATCCTGCTCCAAACACCTTCTCCATATCCCTACTTAATAGTTGGCTCTAAGTACACAGGTTGTATCTGGTCACTACATAGTTTTCCCTTCATACTACACAACAGTTGATATCTGAGATTATTGACTTCATCAGTAGTTATGATGATTTTGGAGCATAAAGTTTGCATGTTAAACTTCTATCTTTTTCACAAGATTTGCAGAAAGCTTCTATTTCTGTCCTGTGACTAGGTTACAGACTACTACTATGGGGTGCTTACCTTCTGAACAGATCTGAACAGATGTCAGAGTTGGATTTTATTCAACTCTTGTGTAAGTTGGGTCCTTCTTCGATCCAAACCCTCACTAAAAACATTGTAAAAGTGCTCATTCTTGTTCTAAAGTGAGGTCCATGGAGGAAAAAAATATTATTGAAGAAATTTGCACCTCTTTCTGCCTCTGGCAACCTTCAGCTAAGGGCTATAAATATATTAAGGCCAAAGAAAATGCCTGGAAGTTACCAAACAGGTAAAATAAAAATTGTACAGTTTGGGATTCCGTATTTGTGAGTTTCATGACTCTCTGCAGTCCATGCTCACTGCTAAACTGTTTTCTTTTATGTCATAGATGGTGTCACTCGTGATTATTGCTCCAAGAAGTTGACAAACTAGGGATACATTTGTTAGCCAACCCAAATTCCATCTTTCTACATCCAATTACATCGTATTATTACTTGATGAACTTTAATGATAAATTCTATTCCTTTTTTCTTCTTCATATTTTAACTGTTATATTACAGATTAGTAATGCATTTATGTATGTACACATGTAATAATGTGTATAATGTTCATGTCTGCCTGGCATGGCTGTACTGCCATATACAATCACCAGTGCTGCTCTTGAATTATTCTTTGAAAGTGTCACCCACAGAAGCAGAAGACCTTGAATACAAATTTAATTTTTAAAAGATTAATTAAATCATGTATATTTATATGAGCAAGACAGGCATGCTGCTTCTAGTAAGTGCCACAGACTCCACACCACTGGATAGGTTGCTATCTGTACCATTTCTTCATCAATGACATTGCCATCCCCATTCTCTCCACCAACAAGTCCAGGTGGACAATAAGTGGCAGACTCTGTGCTCCATAAACAATTATTTTATAGTATTGCCTCCTTGGAATACAGAATCACATTTTATTTACAAATATATTTTTTCATTTGCACCATCTGTGTCTCCTTTAGTTAAATTATGATGAATCAACATTGACAAAAACTTGAATAACTAAATTGCTAGCCATCCATAACTCCTATATTAATATTTAAAGCAGGAAATACTTGCAAATATTAATATTTTCACTTACACTAGTATGCATACATAATTATATGCACCAAATCAGTTTTGAATGTTCTACAGCTGATGAAATGCTATGCTGATTTCTTACAAATAAGCAGTACATAATGGTGCCTTGAAATATGCTCTCTGAAGTGCAGTTCAAATGATATCTCCTTCAGGATAGAGCTTACCCATCCTGAAGCTAACTGACAAGGATGACTGAAATATATGAATATTTCACTGAGTTTGCTTAAAGATATATATTTATTACTTGAGAGTTCCCTGTAGCAAGATAACACTGGATGAGGGCCAGCTTTTAAGTTAGTATAATCATAGCTAGTTTAATCTCAGCTCTAACAAAGCTGTAATACCATGATGTGTGAGGTATTGGCCTACCTATTTCATATAAATGGCCAAGTCTATAACAGGAGACAAAATTAAGCACAAAATTAATCATACCTCAGGTAAGAGATATACAAATCTTTCAACACTCAGCATTAGGCAGCTAAAATGGTATTTTGGATCAGGGAGCCTCATTTCACAGAAGATATTCTTAAATTTATATTGTAGTTTACAGTATAGCTAGATAATTACCTTGAGGAAGAATATATCTCACCTACAATCTCCCTATACTCTTTCTGCACTTGTTTTTCACAAGGTAGATATATAACAGGACAATTAAATCCAATGTTTTTTCAATGACTAGAATTTTTCTCCATTGTTGTGAGTTCTGTAATTCAAACGTACCTGAAACGTTCCTGACAAAGAAATAGTATGAACAGGGAAGTGCAAGAAAACGGATGTAGTAAATTCCTATCCAAAATATGTAAAACGCAATGGACTGCCTTGTATCATATTGTGAATGGGCCTTAAGGCAGCTTCTGGCCAAAATAAGTCTTATCAAAATTAACTAACCACACTGCTGGTCCTTAGTGATTGATTTTGTTTCTTGGGATACTCGCCTTCAAATGTCGTAAGAATGTATAGCATATGAAACATAGATCAATGGATAAATGCTGATGAGGTTCAGTAGATAATTTCTATACATGAATTAATGGATAAATTATGATGAAGTGAAATTGTTGTAAAGGATAAGACAGCTTAGTTGAGGATCAATCCTCCAATAAAGTGTAAGTAGGTCGAAGGAGGTGAAACAGTTCTAATAAGAGACATAAGAGTGCTTCAGTATGAGAATAAAGGAACATTTCATAGCCATATATTCCAATGTAACTTGGTAATATGTGGTTTGAATGATAAATATATTCGGTGCTAATGATTTTTCTAGTGATTCTTTGATAGCTTAAAAAAGGCAGTGAAAAATGTAGTTATTCTGAGTGATCTGGTAACAATGGCCTTGGAGTCATGTGTTTTTCGATAAAACAGCTTAAACTACATTTTATAAAGATACTTTCTACTCAGTGTGGCTATCTGTGGGAATGAGAAGTGAAAAGTGCCAAAAATGGAACTGGACAAGTTTTGGACCTAGAGACATGAAAGACAAAAAAAAAAGGGCTATCACTGGGCAATTAACTCAGGCTACCAAGAGAAGTAGGATCACAGGATAACAGAGTTGGAAGATTAGAGAAGTGGCAGTCAGGAACAAACATCACTTAACTGAAGACAGCTTTCTAATATGACACTGCCAAGAACTATGGCTGTAATCTCAAGGTGACCATTGGAAGGATGGCAGATGTCTGCCAACACTGAAAGGCAACAAAAGTGGGAAAATCAGCCAAGATGGGCTCTGCTGATCCTGTGGCATGTCACACCAACACTCATTGAGAAGCCCCCAGTGTGCTGAAGAAGCTTCTGGAAGATAACACTACATCAGCCAAGTATATTTCAGCCCTAGCCCTAGCCCTAGCCCAGGGGCAAACTCATAGAGTAGAACACCACCTTCCAGATGACCTCCTTTGGAGCAGAGCACAACCAAACTGACATAGGATGCTTTGCCACCTTCAATATCCAAGGCCAGTGCTACCACAAGATGGGACAACTTTTTCCACTACCAGAGAGGAACCCAAACTCATCCAAGTCTACTTCATGGGTGCTACAGAAGAGGACCAGCAACGGAGCAGGCATGTAGGAGGAGGACTGATAAGGAACATCCTCACTGGCTTGCAGGAAATGCTCCATCAAAACCACACGCTCATGTGGACATATTTAAGTATGCTCTGGAGAACATGGAGCTGCCAGACCACAAGTTGACAATCAGGGCAGATGAGAGCCCTGCAAGAGAACATGTAGTGGACACTATTATGCTCCATATTGTACATTATTACACTCCATAATGTACACACTATTACACTCTGTAATGGACACTATTATACTCCATAATGGACACTACAACACGCAATAATGGACACTATTACACTCCATAATGGACACTATTACACTCCATAATGGATACTACAACACTCAATAATGGATACTACAACACTCAATAATGGACACCATTACACTCCATAATGGACACTATTACACTCCACAATGGACACTATTACACTCCATAATGGACACTATTACACTCCACAATGGACACTATTATACTCCACAATGGACACTATTACACTCCATAATGAACACTATTACACTCCATAATTGACACTATTACACTCCACAATGGACACTATTACACTCCATAATGGATGATACAATACTCCAGGCAGACACTCAATACCATAGAAATACAGACACAGCTTTACTTTTGCTTGATTTATTCTTTTGTAATACATGTTGATTAAATCCATCTGATCTCATCCTGGTAGTGTAGAAAGGTCCAATAATTTTACAACTAATTTTGGTCAGCTGATTTTTTTGTTTGTTATCTTTTATCTTTTTTTTCTTGGGGAATTCAGTGAGGGAATATATGTAACTGAATTTAGCTTGCTGCTAGAACATACCAACTAACCAACCTCTAGATACCTAAGCAACCTACTAAGCCTTTTCACTCCAGCTGGCAGAAATACTTCAAGGCTTATCATAAGCATGTTTTATTCTTGCATTTTGAGACAGTAGGAAAGTTTAAAGCTACTATTCACTTTTTTTTAATTTTTTAAATCCATTTTTATTAATTTTCTAATTTTAATTATTTCCTTTTGTTTTTACCCCCCCCCCCCCCTCCCCAAAAAAAATGATCTAAAAATTTTTTTTTAAATCAAAGGCATTCTTAAAAGAAGTTCTTCAAATATAGCTCAAACACACTCAAGGGATTTCGATATATATATATATATATATCACGATAATCTGGAGAAGCACTGGTAGCTAATTCATTTGTTATTTTTCCTTCTTTTAAAAATTTTTTTCATTTGGTTTTTGTTTTTATTTATTTCCTGTCGATAATTTCACATTTACCTGCACCTTCTTCCAACCACCCTTTTTTCAGACTGGGGAGGCTTATAAGTTACTTGACCCTAACAAACTAACCCAAGATATGGTGCCCAGCAATGATAGAGTACAACCACCCACAAGCCCTAGCATGTGTAACAACTCACCATCAACTCACTATCAACTCACTATCAACTCACTATCAACTCACTATCAACTCACTATCAACTCACTATCAACTCAAATACTAACTCTATTGCAGTAATTCAGACCAGCAGACAACCACTCCTCTTCCTAGCTTCCCTTGCCAGTGTCCCAAGTACAGTGAGGATGTGGACTTATTTCATCACCAACAAGACCTTGGGGAATCATAACACCCTTAGCTAGTTATAACACCCTTAGCCAACCATTACACCCTTAGCTAATGATAACACCCTTAGCCAATCATTCCACCCTTAGCTTATCATAACACCCCTAGCTAATCATACCTAGGAAGTTATTTCACCTCCCACTGGAGCAGAATCTATTAGAATCTCTACCCTTACCTCTCACTTAGAAGTGTCACCTGATCTGTGGCCTCGAGTAGAGAATCCTCCCATTGAGCAGTCACTTCAGACAACCCTACCTGTAGGGAAAAACGGATTAATCTTTTCTTTTTTTAAAACTAGAACTAATTGTCTCACACACCCCAGAGACCCACCTCATCCCAGAGTAGTCTCAGCATAGACAGACCCTTTACCTACCCCATTTCCCTCTTTTTAATCCGTAAGGTAACTGAGACTAACCTAGCCTCGGTCTCAGACTCCTTTATTCACAGCACTGGATGTGTTGCATCACCAGCACGCAAATAAAGTGGGTCTAGTGACTTGCCTGTGTATTCCGTGTTCCTTAGGCATTCGTGGAACGCAACCATAAAAGCCACATCCACTCATCTGGTTAACCAGAACTACATATTCATGAAGTCTTATGTTTTGCGCGTAAATATATAATACCTGGTGCTGGGGATGGCTTCAGAAACATTCAGTAGCTTTAAAAAATTTTCAACCTTGGCGGTAAATGTGGTTGTTTTAAAAGAGTCTCGTATGTATCCTGTTGCCCCGTTAAAAACTCTGACCTTTACGTGGGTGGGGCAGAAAGATTTCTCTGAAAGGTGAAAGCTTTAATTCGCCAAGTCCATACATAACCCAGACTGTTCTTTGTAGCGAGTTGACCAAAGGAGAACTTTTACCTTAACAACCTGTGCAGCGGAAAGGATTCTCCCGTAGCACTTGCAAGTATGATGAAACTAGAGCACCATATTGGGAGCTGGAGTAGCAGATAATCATGGCTGCATGAACGCTGGATTTTGGGACAGAAAGTGACCCAGACAAGATATTAACAAATATTCCAAGATTGTATGTAACTAATTCTGATTATACTTTCACTTTATTATTTTTTTTATCCACATATTATTCTTACACTATTCAAATGATCTATAATTATTCTTTTTACTCTGTATATGAAAATAAAAATAATCCTCTTCCATGAGTTTGAGCACATGAAACCACCTCTTATTGCTAATGCATGTGCCCAGCAGCTTATTAAATCATCCAAAAAAGTTTATTTTTTAATTATATTTTTCTTTTCATAAATGAAATCATCAAATACTGATGCCATTAATATTTTGAAATATTCAATTACGATTGTTATTATTGATGTTGTGGATTAATAAAATCACCCCATCATTCCATTATGCTTTACTGCTAGCCTATTATTTCATTATAATTCTCTTCTCTCTTTTTTTAAAAATTTACTCCCCATTATTCCTAAAATTATGCTAGCATAACTTATCAAGGGCTAAATTTAAGGCAGGTAAGGTCAATGATAACCATATATATATATATATCCAAGATTTTATATAGTAACAACCAATGATCATATTCTTGATATTTGTGATCTAGATTATGAGTAAGATAAGGTCACAGAAAAAGGTAACAAAATTGTATAATTGTGACAAAAATACCATAATTATAATACATTGATACTGATTGATCAGTCTTATATAACATTTATACACAAAAACAATGCTACAGAAGTATTCCTGTAGCATCTGTGGAAAGTTCCATTCACAGATAGACAGATTGGCTGTCTTTATATTTGAAGACACATGATGTAGAGAGCAACATCAAAATACAAGCACATCAGTTCTTCTGCCCATACTAGTGTGACTTTTCTCTATTCCATACCGTGACACTCCTGCTTGGTCATTGTCAGTCAGTACACAATGATTCGCTGGGTAAATATAACAAGGGTAAGGTGAATAATATTTTGTCAGCTCTAATTTATAGCATCAATGGATCACTATCAATGGATCACTAGCATAGGTTCCATATGCATAAACACGGGCTATCCAGTGCATCAAGAATATTAATAAAGGTCTTGCACCAAGCAAGCATTTCCATTCAAGAATAATCTGCTCAATATGATTGACCAAAGGTAATGAGGTTCTTAGTCCCCACTATTCTGGGAGGAGTTCAAGAGACATATGCACACAGACTAACAGAGTTAGCCACAAAAAAAAAAAAAAAAAAAAAAAAAAAAAGTATTAAGATTGGTCCCAATTACCAATGTATCTATTACACAAGAGGTTTCACAATTATAGGTACAAAGAATCTTAAATCTAATTAATTTGAATAATTTCAGCATGGAATGATTGAAGGAGGAAAGTTCATATCAGCCAAAAGAGAATGATGGTAGTCACACTGACAGGAAGTTCTTTTCACTACCATAATAAATTCCAATAGGCCATCATATTAAATCCAATAAAGTTTACAATCCTCTGGGACCGTAACAAGTAAGATTTTATCAACAACTATTGTCCTTTCAAGCAGAGGTAGAGGTTAAAACAACAGCATTCTCTACTATCCAAATTAAATTATAGTATTTGAAATATTTTCATTTAAAGAATTAAGACAAGAGTACAAAACTTGAGATTGGCCATAGGGCAAGAGTAAGCAACCAACTAAAATAATAAACAACACATATATAAATATAAATATATATATATATATATATTAGAAAATTAAGAGTCAAAGGCGCACCGCGTGTGCAGTTTAAGACAATGGAGAACAGCATGAACAAAAGGAAATGATGTCATTCATATGGTAGGGTGTGATTGTATGAGTGTGCTTATGATATTTAAAGAATATGAGTTATTATACATTCCACATGAGAATAGCCTCTTCTCATCATCCTAGTGCACTAGTTCACTAGGCCAGACATTGCACATCATTACAGCTCTATGACTGAACAAGTGTTTTGCTAGCCACTGCAGTACAGTTTCAGCAGCTCCAACTTTCATAGGTGCAATTTCTCACCCAACAAAATGTATTATTTCATTTTTTGTCATGCATGATTTGGTATTTTGATTTTCAACAGTTTTTTTCCCCTATCAATTAAGTGATGTGGCCTTATTAACCAAAAAAAACCCCCCACAAAATCTACCATAACCAAAAAAAATTGAAAGTGGCACCTTTTTAAACAACAAAAACTAACATGGGACTATATGGGTATGTATGTATGTATGCATGTATGTATGTATGTATGTATGTATGTATGTATGTATGTATGTATGTATGTATGTATGTATGTATGTATGTATGTATGTATGTATGTATGTATGTATGTATGTATGTATGTATGTACGTTCATATGGATGTAAGGGTAGACACATTCTTCCTATACCAAGAATGATTTTAGCCCAAAAATATCTGAGCCACCATGTCACATCTTTTCCTGTGGGCATGCCACTATATCCCACAATCCTGTCGTGTCTGAAAGTATTGATAAAGCACCTACAAAAAACACCCAATTTAATATGCTGGTATCACGATCAGTAATTCTGCCACACCACAAAAGATATTCTAAGGATTTCATAGATGACCTATATTTAATAGTCCCAATAGTTAAGTGCAGATTATTAGATGATACTTGACTTCCCTAGCGGTGGTGGGAATCTTCATCGGCAAAAACTCATCACTGCTAAAAACTCAGAAACTGCTGAACACCCCACCCAATTTAGCACTGACTGAACACATTTACATCAACTAAAGTTTTGCCCCCTTGGTTGTGCTAGGGTTATATTTAAAGAAATTTCTTTAAATCTAGCCACATACCCCTAGCCCTAGGGGTGAGTGAATAGCATGCTAGCTAGCCCATGTGTATAATAGGGCATGGGTGTTCAGCAGTTGCCCACTGACCCAAACCACTAGGGGTCTTGTAGGGACCAGTAATGCTAAATATCACTACCTGATTATCAAGCATATTACATTTGCTAATTGAACAGAACTAGTTTATATTTTGTTTTCTACTTAGCAAATATCTTACAAATAAGAGGAACACAAATAGCTATAGAACCAATGAACCAGTGAGTGAATATAATGGGAGGGGAGAAGTGGTACCTAACCTTAGGTGAGATGAGCTTTGGTCTCTTCCTCCTAACATATTACCACGAAAAAAAGAAATTAGAAGGAATTCTCAGCATGGAGTATACGTCAAAGAGACAGCTTTGCGTGCTTTAGTTTACAGCGGGGATCAGTGACGAGGCTTAGGGGTCAAAGTTTGAGTGCAAAGTTCTTAGCTTGCGTTGAGCCGAGGGAGCGGAATCAAATAAAACGTCCAAAGGTCAAAGTTTTATTTTGGGGCAACTGGCTATATTATTATAAAATTATTCTGGTCTGCGCGGGAATGTGGGCGCAAGAACTCAGAATGCACAGGCAAGTCACCAGACGCACTATATTTGCTTGCTGATGACGCAATACATCCAGTGCTGCGAATAAAGGGGTCTGAGACCGAGACTAAGACTAACCCGGAGGGAAAAGTTCACTATTATTATTTTTTCTTTAGTGTTGAAAGAAAATTTTTTCCTGATTATATCACCACACACCAAGTCAGACTAGGCCTCCGTCTGGTCTGTAAAACACAGACCTGAAACAGACCAGACCTGAAGAATACAGCACAATGACGGGATAACACCTGGCTGATTTTCAGCTTGAACCCTCACAGCTGCTTCACTCAATTCTAACTATTTCAGAGTGATATTTTGGCCTGGCTGTGGTAGACATTCAACCTTCTCCTGTCCCTTTTACTGAAGACTTTATGGACTGGCCAACAGTTACTGACGGGAGAACTTTGTTCCAGTCAAATGATTTCACCTAATTGTATACAACCAAGTGGTTGATTTGAGAGTATATTGAACACTTAATAAATACAATTACCATTTATGATGAGGGGGGGGGGGGGCAAACACCCTTGTGATGTATAGGTGGTAGCAGCAATGTCCAAATGTTTGAGTGTGTTTTTTGTCAGATAGAATAGTTTTTTTGTCAGATAGAATAGTTTTTTATCAGATAGAATAAGAAGACTGGTGTGGAACACATGGAATGCCATAGCTCAGATTTCTCACCATATGTTCTGTCCAATTAGTATGAAGGAGTAATTTCTCATGTGACCAAGTCTCATGTCTGTCCTCTACTAGTTGAAGTTTAGAGGTCTCACTCACATGGTCACATAAGTGGATCTGACATAGTCAAGTGGTTTCACTCAGTCACATAAGTGGATCTGATGTGGTTAGGTATACTCCAATCTATCTGTGGGTGACTTCACTTGTGGTTTGTACAGTTAAAGCTATTAAAGTCAGAACAGGATGGAGAATTCTTAGCTTGATCCAAGATAGCGTTGTCAAGTAAATCAGACCTGACATGCAAGAAACAACCAACCTGCCACCCAACCCACGGACCACTCAACCAGCCCATGGAGCAACCAACCAACCAACCCATGGAGCAACCAACCCATGGAGCAACCAACCCATGGAGCAACCAACCCATGGAGCAACCAACCCATGGAGCAACCAACCCATGGAGCAACCAACCCACCACCACCCACCCACCACCCAACCAACCGACCATTGTGACAGACACTAATTGATGTGTTGATGGCTTGTATAAATAGTGGTGATAATTAGTTAATGTATTGGGTGTCTAGTTTAGTGTTGAAACATGGACAATATCTGCAATTAAGTTATTGATTATTGAATGTATTGTTGTGTTATATTGCCCATAGGCAGCAGAACCATGGAGGCAGTGGGGACACTGGCCCCATTCTGCCCCCATACCAACAACTGTCTGGTCAATGAAATTTTGAAGTTTGAAACTCAAATTTTCTCCTTCTTCAAAAAGTTACCTTGTTTACTAACTAACAAAGCTTATACAAAAGTGGTCGTTGTGTTTGTTATTGTTATATACAGCTGATACTCTTGGTCCCAAGATCAAATTTTTATTTTTATTTTTATTATTCAAATCATGTGTGATTAGACTATAGTTCTGCAGACAATTTTGGGGCAAAACTCTCTTTTTTGTTCAAATA
>OZ017783.1:445000-609707 GCA_963969325.1 Lycopodina hypogea | reverse complement strand
TGTATCTTAGTATTGTTTTAAGGTGCGAATATGCCCCTATAAACATCATCCCACTGTTGATAGCAATATTGGAAGGAGGTGAATTCATTTTAAAGAAAAATTTTCAAATAATAAATTATTTTAGTTATTGGATAATGCCTGTTCCAGCTTATTTTAGAATGGGTTAGTGGTTATGTGTTGGTGGCACAATACAACAGTTATTCTATGAGGAAAAATGGTTTACAAAATTCAAATTATTCCATTTGGAATAAGAATAGGGACATTCTATGCATGTCCAAATGAAGAATAATTGAAAAGTAGGAAAAAAAGAAGAAGCTGAGGTGAAGAGAAGGAAAGTAAATATTCACACCATGAAGAAAGTGGAAGCTTTCATGTCCGCCACTATATTTTTGGTCCAATCTCCAGCTGTTACCAGATATCTGGAAGTCTGAAGTTGGCAGTCTGCATTGATGTACTTAGTTTATCAAAATATACTAGTGAAATTAGTATTGATTCCAAATATGATTATACATATTTTGGAGTACATGTCCTTCAGGATGACGTGTCTTAAGGGAGCGCATGTCTTAAGGGAGGTCATGCTTTGTAGAAGCAAATGTCTTTTAGGAGGTCATGTATTGATGGAGTGCATGTCTTAAGGATGGCATATCTTATAGGATGATATATTTTACTAGAAGACAATCCTTACTGAAAGACATGTCTTACTTGAAGTATGTTCTATAGGAGGGCATGTCTTGCAGGTCGAGATGTCTTACAGGAGTACATGCTTTACAGGAAGGCATATCTTACAGGATAATTGGTTTTACAAGACATATCTTATATGAGGACAGGTTTTACTGGAAAGTATGTCTTATAGGAGGCTATGTATTACATGAGGACATGCCTTACAGGTGGACATGTCTTGCAGGATTACATGTACTGAGTGGACATGTATTATTGAAAAACATGATTAAAAGTAGGATATGTCTTACTGGGAACATGTCCAACATGAGGATAAGTTTTATAGGATGGCATGTCCAACATGAGGATAGGTTTTATAGGATGGCATGTCCAACATGAGGATAGGTTTATAGGATGGCATGTTTTGCAGGAGGACATGTAGTAGTGGAGGTCATGTCTTTCATAAGAATTTGTGTTATGGGAGGAAATGTCTTACAGGTGGACATATCTTGTGGAAAGTCAAGTAGTATAGAGGATATGTCTTATGAGACATTATGTCTTACAGGAGGACATGTCTTACAGTAAAACAGATTATGATAGTGACATGTTTTGCTAGGTTTTATTTAAAATCATTGGGTTATCCTTAATATCTGGTAATGTGCAGAAGCTGCAACCAATTATGCTGCTGTGAGTTTAGACAATTGGTGCAGTTTTTTTTTTCTCCAGAAACATTTTGTTTGTTCTGAGACATGCCTTCCAAGCATTTAGTGTTTGCAATGTTGTGTGTGTGTGTGTGTGTGTGTGTGTGTGTGTGTGTGTGTGTGTGTGTGTGTGTGTGTGTGTGTGTGTGTGTGTGTGTGTGTGTGTGTGTGTGTGTGTGTGTGTGTGTGTGTGTGTGTGTGTGTGTGTGTGTGTGTGAAGAACACTTAGTTGTGCCTGTGGAAGGAAATTTCGAAGACAAGGAGATCTGACCAGACACCAACATTTCTGTGTGATGCCATCATAAGCTAAGTTTATTGCCATTGGTCCTGGATTCATCCAGGACACTGCCATCATGGTACTTCGTACCATGGGCAGCTTCTAAGTTCTAAGTTCTAAGTGGGTTGTTTTTAAGGTCTGCTTGGTTGATCTTTTTTTTTTCTTTTTTTTTTATAAGTCAAGTCTTCATGCATGCTTGACAAACATATCCTCTTAACTATTGTGTGCATGTACCTGCTTTAAAATTGTAGTTGGAATGATTCCAACAATGACAGGTCCAGTTGTTACCACACACCACCAAGATTGGTTTGAAATCTTTGCTGGAATCATTTAGGTACTTCCGGGTTATCCCCCCCCCCCCCCTAAATATGAATTATACAAATAAGAATTCTAGGATACTGAAAAGTTTTAATATGAAGTATTACTTTCATGTATTAATTAATAATACATCCAAAATGCACATTCCGTTACTCTGGTGGCCAAAAGTCAACAATATATCAGAGGATTGCTTCAAATGGATCTTGGTTAGCCACATGTTTTCTAAATAAGAACCCTTCTTTCAGCACCAAACCGTCAATCACAGTGTCAACTTCATTGATCCAGCAGCAGGTGCCCATACACAAGGAGTGGAGTAGCTATTGGCTAGGGCTAAGGCTAGGGCTAAGGCTAGGGCTAAGGCTAGGGCTAGGGCTAGGAATGAAATAAATATCACAATGGAACCCACCGAACAATGCTGGACTCTTATTTAGAAAACGACTTTTGGCCACCAGAGTAATGGAATGTGCATTTTGAAATATTATTAATTAATACATGTAAGTAATACTTCATATTAAAATTTTTCTGTATCCTAGAATTTTTATTTGTGTAATTCATATTTTGGGGGGGGGGGGGGAAGTACCATCATTTTTATATTATTACCTATGGCCCTTTTAGCAATAAGCTCTTATTACACACTATTTTTTCTTTCTTCTAACACTATTTCCCCTGGAAATATTTGATAGCCTTTAATTTGGTTGTACAAGAACTTATTTTGTTGTACAGGAATAGTGGTGGGTGGAGGGGGTGGGTGTATCTGCAGCTGCACCCCCCCCCCCTGCATTTTATTATGGCAGTCTAAATTGTCTGCACTTTATTTGTTCAAGCTGAGATTAATGCCTGCTCCCTTTCAGTGATAGGATTTCATAGGACACTATTTCTGACTTAATCAAATTTTATTCTTGATTTTAAATTGCTGATAGGTTTTTTTCTTCTTAGCAGGGCATGCAATGTTAAAATGCTTTAAAATAGAAAGCAATAAAGGCAGTGATTTGGAATGTAGAATTAGGCACTTAATAATTGTGTATTCATTCCTTGTGTCAAAACTTAATTGAGTGTGGCCTTTTTGTTACTTGAGGAAAAATAACAATTACAGGGTTGTTGTGAAAAATGGATTCTTGGATAATGGTTTCAAATTTATTTCATGTTTATATTTATTTCTTGTGCTAATCTTACTTTTATGCACATCTTTTTCCCACCAGGGAAGCTTACAAGTTATTTGATCCCAAAATCCTACATTGAGAATCTAAAGGAAATCATGTGGAGAATATCTTCTCATTAGTGTGTGTATCCATACCACCCCACTTAGCAAGAGTCAAGACTCATTAGTGTGTATCCTTACCACCTCACCTAGCAATGCAAGAATCATGACATATCAGCCACATTTTTCATGTGTCCCTTATTCTTGAAATTTTCGTCCAATTATTATTATTATTATTATTATTATTATTATTATTATAATTATTATTATTTTTAAGCAGGGGAGGGGGTGGTGGCCTTTGTCCTTCTAGATGTCCATTTTCACTGAATTTACTGAATGCCCCACCACAACTTTTGTCCATTGTTGGGAGTTATGAGGGTCCATAATCGGAAGTACTGACCTACGAGCTCTGTAGAGAATCAAACTGTGCCTTACTGTTGTATGTCCCTATTCCAGAGAGTCTGTTTGGGGAGATTCCACTCTAGGGCTGGGACATATTTGACCACACCACATCCTGTGGGCATGACATTGTATATATTACAATAGTAATAATGCTAATCTAGTAACACAGCTCCAAGCTTAACTTTCTTGAAGTAACAACACTAAAAGATGTGCTAAGTCAGCAGTAACCAAGTCTACAAGAAAAAAAAATCAAATTGCAATAAAAAAATCTATGCTGGATTTTGACAGCCAAACATCATTAGCTATGTAGCAAGAACACCTCTGAATAGTGCAATGCTGTAAAGTATAGCATAACATCAGTATATAATCAGCAGTCACTTTCATTGGCAAGCAGTATTCTAAATTGAGGTCTAAATGGGTACAATCTTGATATCTTCATAATCACTTTAAAATGTTCACTGTCAAAACTGAGTGAACATTATCCAATCACAGGGTAGAATCAGAAATACAACAATATTAACATATATCTAGTTCAAGCTATAGATAAACAGCTAGTTTCAAAGACTCCTACTAGAGAGTTGCTTTTTTCTTGGTAACGATGATTACAATAATGTCAAGATCAAATTTTAATATCTCTTCAGCTCCAAACTTGCCCTCCAGTTCACGTATTCCTTCCTCTATCTTCTCATCAGTCAACTGAGAGAGAGGAGACACATATCTGCCACGTAAGTTCTTGTACCAAGAGAGTTTGGACAGCTCCACTGGTTTCTTCCACATAGAAAACTTGTGATTTAAATTACTTGAGTCGATGATTTTGCACAATCTTTTATTGTCATAAGGAGTCCACTTGTCACGAAAAGCTGAGAAAAAAATAGAGGTTGGTGGGCAATGCTGAGCAATAACACAAGTGCCCTCATCAGACATGTACTTGACAAGGTTAGAAAATATTGCAGCAGGGTCTTGGAAATGATGAATACAATCAATAAACATCACAATATCTAGCGGGTAATTTGGTGCAGCAAGAAACTCTCCAGCTGTGGAGTGAATAGGAATTATACCATCCCTTTTCATGGCGACTTGAAGCATCTTCAGATTAGGCTCAACACATACTCCCGGCTTTTCCACATCAAACTCACGTCTTAAAAGCTGTACATAAATTCCTGTTCCTCCACCAATATCAAGAATTTGGTCGGTCTTTTTCAGGGGAACGTAGTGCTTGATAATATCAATTGGAATCCAAAAACATGACATGTTGTCATCATAGTCGAGAGCTATTGCATTGTAGTGATCTGTAACACAAACAATGAAAAAAATTACAAGCAAAAATAATAATAAATCAACAAACACATTAGAGAGTGAAGTTAGAAATAACATCTTTAACCTCAATCAATACTGGCAAAAACTCAACAATCCTGTATATAGCTTGTAAGCTACAATATGTTGGGGTTGATACATTCAGAAAAACTTGAAGTATTTTGGTATAATTCACAATTTGTCTGTCAGTCTGTATGTATGTTCACTATCTCCTCTCAGATTCCTGGACCAATCATCCTGAAATTTCAGTGGTTGCTCACAGGACCACTGGCCCGGTTAGGGGAGAATATGGTTAGGGCTAGGTCATAGGTCAATAAACCTTCCTACATGTGAGTAACCACAAGTTTTAATGCGTAATCTGATACAATTCAGAAGGACATTTCCAAAGGAAGTTGTATTAAGCAAACTAATCTTTTCAAGAGGAAGTTGTGTCTACAAATCACACTCACCTGATTCACAATATTTACTTCAGAAATGTGGCAATGCCTCCCCTACCCCTCCATCCATAGGAGGGCTACTGCTCTAGTTGATACCAATTCCTGACCTTTAAATCTTACTGTGGGCATGTCCATAACTGTAGTTACTAATTATACTTGTATCAATAGTGTATCTGGTGAAATAGGATTCATCACTATGGGAACTATACCATCGAAGGAGTTTGGCTCCACAGCACCATTTTTCTGGCCGGACTCCCTGCTCCCTTCATTGTGACAACTGTCCTGTTCCATTCCTATAATATAATACAAAAAGAACAAAACAATTTTGAAGATAACACACCAAAAGAGCCTGGACCCTTCATTCAGAATCTAGCAAGGATAAAGTGGCAGATGTAACACCTGGCACCAGAGTGAAGCATTACCTTCTTTGGTGGATGTTGATTGGGGATCAAGGTAGAGAGAAGTGTGTTAATTTATCAAGTGCATTGGAAATTACTCTATCCGTATGTTTCACATATATTACTATTAACCTTAATGACTGGTTGTCAATAGAGCTTCATACCCCACATACTTAGATATACCATGTCATAGCACCACTTACATACAGGTAGCTAAGAACTCTTGAGCTCCCTATGTGGGGATGGGAGTGGTGTGGTAATGTTTGTTCATATCATCCCTACCTTGTTAGTGGACTCTATGACAGTACCACACTCTTGTTTGTACACCTTGTGTCTTACCATCCCTACATCCTTTCGCTTTTTTTAATACTTTTTATTCTTGTTTCTGCTAATTTTTAAAGCTTGTAGCTGTTGCATCTATGGTGCTGTCTATGGGTTGGCTCAGTGGATTCTTTAATTTTCCTAAAGGTTCTGTCACATTGTCCTGGCAATATGGAATTTGACTTGCTAAACTTTTTTTTTTTTTTTTTGGTCCTGCACGCAAGTTTGGAGAGTGTTCATCTGAATCCATTATAGACTCCCAATTTCCCACAAACTACTCAACAACTTTCATGGTCCACAACACTTCCTGTCTTTTAATCAGAGGATCTGTTGATGGTTGTGTGGAGATGAGGTGATATACTAACTCTTGATGCAGCCATGAAGAGTTGCCAGATGAAAACTAGTTCCTCCAATGAAGCTCCTATTTTCCCCAAGAGTCTGACCTCTACTCTTGCCACCCAACCCCTTTCCCTTTTGTTTCTTTGTATTCTGTAAACAATATATTTTTAAAAAATAACTTGTGATTGTTAAACCAACGCATAACCACCAACGCAGAACCACCAACACAGAACCACCAACACAGAACCACCAACACAGAACCACCAACGCAGAACCACCAACACAGAACCACCAACACAGAACCACCAACACAGAACCACCAACACAGAACCACCAACACAGAACCACCAACACAGAACCACCAACACAGAACCACCAACACATAACCACCTATTCATTCAAGAAAACCTCAGAACATATATTTCAAGAACTAAATAGAAGAAAAAAAATTAATTAATTTAAAATTCTTAACTTATAATTCCCTGCACTCCTGAAATTTTGTTAAGAGCAGGAACACCACTCAGGTAACATTGATGAGCATGCTCTCCAAATTTTCAATACGGCAATTGTGTTGTATTAGTTTGTATGAGGCAAGACCAAAATGACAATTCAGACTGAGTTGGTTTGAAATCAATGGTACACTGCCCTTCTCTGTTCGAAGTGCAGCCAGTTTATGCTTGAATTGTGCCCAGAGACAGTTCCTACCTCAAGTTACGTTGTCTCAAAAATAGAAGAAAGAAGAACAATCAGCTATTTATGTACTGTTTCATTTCTCTCTGTTTTAATTGGTTATAGGACATTATTCTATAAGACTAAGTGCTACTTGATACTTATAACTAGATCTGAGACAGGATTTTGAGTTGTTTTTTTGGATTACACCTATGGTCGTGTGCAGGCATAGGGAGTGCTACTTCCTCTCTGGTTAGGTGATTGATCATTGCATTATATATTAATGTGTTCTTCATCATTTCCATCAGAGGGAACTGCCTGGACACCAGCAGCACAGAGAATTACTGGCTGGATGTGCATTCATACAAGAATCCAATGGGAACTTTCCATTCCAACTGTTCAGCCTGGATGTGCTGAAAATGTTCTGTCTTCCCTCTTTGCATGCATAGGATGTGCATAGGAGGTTGCATAGGAGGTGCATAGGAGGTGCATAGGAGGTACATAGGAGCACAGTATACACTGAATACAGAAAATTCTATTGTTTAAGGCTAACATTAAAGCTATGATCTGAAGGAAAAGCTGTAATATGTTCCAATGTAAGTTGGTAATATATGATTTGAATGATAAAACAGCTTAAGCTACATTTTTGTGACTACAGCCCACCAGGACAGGGTTTTTTTTTTTTTTTTTTTTTTTGTTGCTAGTATATATATATATATGTATATACACACACACACTAAAGTACCAGTTCTTCACCTGGGTTAAATAGAAATAGAAAAAGGTAAAGGGTGAATGTGAATCTAGTAGACAGGTTAGAAGTGGTTGCACATCCCATAGAGTCAACTTTGATTCACAACATTTATTTTATTGATTTAAATTACCAATAATTGATGCTCACAATTGGTGACTATCTGGTGAGGACTTCCTCATACACTACTTTTTTGGTCTTGAATCCTTCCTTGCACAGGATGAAGCGGCTTTAAGGAGATCTTACTTCACTGACTCCAACATACAATTGGCCATGACTGCAGACCTTATGAATTGTACAGATTGGTCCTAATTCCTTCATGGAAGGGCTTCAGGAATAACACAGGAGGGAACACTACTTCAGGTGGAGTTGGGGGGGGGGGGGGGGGGGGGGGGTGACATGTTTAGGCCCACAGTACTCCTACTCTGCCTCTGTGCCTTATATGTGGTCAACTGTAACTGCAATCCAGTGTCTGATGGAATGATGGGGATCCAAGTACCATGGCCAGATCATCTATCCTGTGCCCAGTGGCAATGAGAATCTCAAGGCTGTTAGGCATTAGTGGATTACCCACTTCCCTTGTCCCCTTGCAGAGCCAGAGGGGTATTAAAATTACTCAAACTGATGACAGGGGCCCCAATCTTGAGTGTCAGCCTGTGTGGTGAGGTTCTGTGTGGTGAGGTTCTGTGTGGTGAGGTTCTGTGTGGTGAGGTTCTGTGTGGTGAGGTTCTGTGTGGTGAGGTTCTGTGTGGTGAGGTTCTGTGTGGTGAGGTTCTGTGTGGTGAGGTTCTGTGTGGTGAGGTTCTGTGTGGTGAGGTTCTGTGTGGTGAGGTTCTGTGTGGTGAGGTTCTGTGTGGTGAGGTTCTGTGTGGTGAGGTTCTGTGTGGTGAGGTTCTGCTGGGCTCCAGGTGTGGAGGAAGTCAGCTGGATAGAGCATAGCCTTATTCTGTTCTACAGCTGAGTCAATGGAGTGTACTTTCAGACTGTGTTTCTGTGCCACCTCAGTTTGTGAGTTTAAAGATGCATGTTTTCTGGCTATTTTGGGTCCTATATTCTTTTGAAACACACATGCCTTATTGTCTCCACTGCTCAATATCTTTTGGATAAATGGTGGGCCCTGTTCTCATCAGTCTCCCTCTGTGTGTAGCTTATAGACATAAGTTTCTTTCGCTCATTCTCTTGATTAACAGGAGGGACAGCAGATTTTACCTGTTATGGTGGAATGCTCAAGACCTGAGACTTCCTGAACCCATGATCCCATGTTTCTTTGTTTGTGTGTAACTTATCCATGGCATGTTTATATACCAAGGTTTCTTTTGCACAGAAAGCCTCAACTCAACAGTAACTAAGCTATTGTGGTGCACTAGTGAAGTCCTGGAGTTACGTGAACCCATAACCCCCAGATCTGGGATAGACAAGCCCTCTCTTTATGTTAGGTTAAAAAAATAAAAATAAAAAAATAAAAAAATAAAAATAAAAATTAAAATTTTTTGATTAAATTTAAAAATAATCTGGTTGTATTTCTACTTCCATCTGTCATTGTGCTCATAGTAAAGGGTCAACAATAAACACCCGGTTTTTAAAATGGCAAATAAAATCAGAGGGGAAAAAGTTTCAGTGACTTACCACCAAGAAGAGTAATGGAGGAACTATGAAGACAACTAGTTCACTAGCATAGAATAATTAGCATAGAATAATTAGCATAGAATAATTAGCATAGAATAATTAGCATAGAATAATTAGCATAGAATAATTAGCATAGAATAATTACCTTAGAATAATTACCTTAGAATAATTACCTTAGAATAATTACCTTAGAATAATTACCATAGAATAATTACCATGGAATAATTAACATGGAATAATTACCTTAAAATACTTATGGTTGAATAATTACTGAGGGATAATTACAGTGGTGGATCCACAACATAGCAGAAGGGGTGGCTTTGAATAAATTTCAGTGAGCTGATGTTTGTTTTTTTTCTTCTTTTTGTCTCTTGGGGAAGTCAGTGGGGGAATATATGTAACTGAGTTTAGCTTGCTGCTGGAACATACCAACTAACCAACCTCTACATACCTGAGCAATCAACTGAACCTTTTATTACAACTGCCAAAAATACTTCAAGACTCATTATATGCAAATGTTTTATTCTTGCATTTTAAGGCAGTAAGAAAGTTTAAAGCTACTATTCACTTTTTTTTTTCAATCTATTTTTTAAAAATATTTTTACTTTTAATTATTTGTTGATTTTACCACCATCCCCCCTAAAAAAAAATAAATAAATAAAATTAAAAAAATAAAAAATAAAAAAAAAAACTTTTAGAATTTCTTTTTAAAAAAATCAAAAGGCATTCTTCAAAGAAACTCATCAAATATAGCTCTAGCACACTCTAGGGATTAGCCTATATCAGCTAATCTGGAGAAGCACTGGTAACTAATTCATTCATCATTTTCCCTTCCTTTTAATTTTTTTTTCATTAGGTTTTTTAAATTTATTTCCTGTAGCTAATTTCACTTTTACCAGCACCTTTTCCAACTACATTTTTCCAACTCGGGGAGGCTTATAAGTTACTTGATCCCAACAAACTAACCTAAGATATGGTGCCCAGTAATAATAGAGTACAACCACCCACAAGCCCTAGCTATGTGTAACAACTCACTATCAACTCAAATACTAACTAAATTGCAGTAATTCAGACCAGCAGACAACCACTCCTCATCCTAGCTTCCCCTGCCAGTGTCGCAAGTGCAGTGAGGATGTGTACTTATTTCATCACCAACAAGACCTTAAAAAATCGTAACACTCTTAGCTAATCATAACACCCTCAGCCAATCATTCCACCCTTAGCTAATAGCTAATCGTACCTTATTTCACCTCCCACCAGAGCAAAATCTATTAGTCCCTACCTTTACCCTTACCTCTCACTTAAAAGTTTCACCTGTTCTCGTGGCCTTGAGTAGAGGGTCCTCCCCTTTGAGCAGTCACTTTAGTCAACCCTACCTGTTTTCTCCCGCAGCCAGCCAGCGTAGCGTGCTGAGATTGTTGCCGAGCTGAGATTTTTTTCGGAGGTATGCACATGTGACAATCTTAGAACGGTGGGCTCGTGCTGAGATTGTACCAGTGCTGGATTGTACCCGTGCTGAGATTGTACCAGTGCTGGATTGTACCCGTGCTGAGATTGTACCCACTTCAAAATTCCTCAGATTACTGATCCTCATTAAGATAAATTCTGATTCTCATTACCATAGTAACCATTTTGAGAAATTTTTAGCCCATGTTTTAAGTTGGGTCAAAAGCTATCATCATGCCGAGTTTCAGAGAAATCCACCTACCGGTTTGGCCGGAATGATGGTAAAAACATACAGACAGACCAACAGACAAATTCTGTTTATTTCCCAGACATGCCACTTGGCATAAAACCATCTCAGGGTGGGTCTCCTTCATCCCTAATAGTTTGGTCAAAATCTAACAGAGCGATTTTGAGAAACGGATGAACATAGTTACGTAGGTCTTCTAATATATATAATATACAGTAGAACCTCAGAGTTAAGAACCCCAGAGTTATGAACTGATCGGTTAAGGAACCCCAAACTGAAAGAAAATTGGTAAAGTACAGATTATATGTATCTGTTTTAATTACTTCAGGAATGCCCACCCACAGAATTGCAGCAGCTGCAATGTTCTATGGCCTTTTTTTACAGAGAAAAACACCCCAAAAGTAGAATGAGGGGGAAGAACAGTTGCAATAATTACAATAGGGGACTTGCATGATTGGCAGGTACTACCTGCCACGCCTACTTATGGTATCAATGAACCACCCGCACCATAGAAAATGTATTGGGATTCATGGCTACCAATGACGTTTTTGAGAACTGCAACTGGAAAATAGCTCCTGCTTTTACCATACTATATGAATAGAAACTTTATGAAATTTTCAGCGTGCTGATACCAAATTCTAGAACATTCCTAGCTATGGTTGTGGAAAAAATGGTTCATGAAAGTGAAAGAAAGGTTAGTTAAGAACTGGCCAGTAAGTTTGCTGCTAGTTCTCAGAGCTCAAAGGTAGGCAGCAGTAGCGGTCGGCGCCAGTAGCAGTCGGTCAGCGCCAGTAGCGGTCGGTCAGCGCCAGATGGTTGCTAGGGTTAATATTGGCCAAGAAGAAGCTGCAATACTTTTCAGAACCCTGTCAGGCAGCACCTGTGACAATCCAGAAATTCTTGGAAATGAGATACTGCCTAAAAGTGTTTAGAGAAAAACTAGCAGCTATTTTTTCCTCTGACACTGTGTCTGAAAACTGTATGACACTCACCGCTACTGCCGCCAACCAATGAGCTCTTACATCTAGCTGGGCAGGCTCCTGGCAACATTTCACCAATCTTTCTTCACTTTCAAGCTGGGATTTATCTATGACCACAGCTCTGAATATTCTGGAATATGCTATGAGCACGCCTGGAAATTTCATTAGGTTTCTATTCCTGCATTATGGTGAAAGCTGGAGCTATTATGCAATTGCAATTCTCGAAAATATCATTGCAGCTCTGTGAATGTTAATACATTTTCTATGGTGCTGGAGTTCCACTGATACCATAAGTAGGCGTGGCAGGTTGTGTGTGACATAATCATGCAAGTCCCCTATTGTGGGTTGTGGGCATGCACAAAGTATGGACAAATATAAAATTGGCAGTACTAAAAATTATTTTGAACTTTATGGTAGGAAGAACTCTTGAAACAGCTAAATAGTAGAAGAATACCTGCAGATAGTTAGGTTTGCATTTGGTTACAGTATTTAAGAAAATTGCTCATCATACTAACTGATAAATTTATATTATTATGAATGACATCATTGTGATATCATAGTTTCAAGTTATGAACACCATTGTTTCCATTGTGTAATATTAAAAATGTTTTTTTCCTTCCTTGTGTATCTTTCTACTTCTTAATAACTAAAGGAGAAGAAAAAGAGTGGGGAGGAAAGAAAAACCAAAGGGGGGGGGAAACACCTCCATACAATGCCATTCAGCCAAAAAAAAAGAAAAAAAAAGAAAAAGTGTCAAGTGTTAGTGTATATTTATATATAGACCCAATTTAATACTATTTGCGTGCTGGAGATGCAATACATTCAGTGCTGTGAATACAGAAATCTGTTGCAGGGTACACCCAAGGATAGTCCAGGTAGCCAGACCCTTTACCTAGCCACTGTAGGAAGGGTCTGTTTGCTGTCCGGCTCTGATCTTCCTACAGCCAGCAGTAGGTAAAGGGTCTGGCATGCCAGACTAATCACTGTGCTGGCATACAGGGTAAGGCAATGTTAGAGGTGAAGGATAACTGGTTGTGGGACGAGTGGAAGAGTTGGCTGAAGTGGAAGGATCACCAAGGTGAGAGACCACCAGTGCAGGTGGCACTTCCGTAAGTGAGACGTAAGGACTAATAGATTCTGCTCCAGTAAAAATGGGTGATGAAACAATCTCCTCTGTATAAATAGCTAAGGATGTTATGGATAGCTAAGGATGTTATGGATAGCTAATGGTGTTATGGTTAGCTAAGGGTGTTATGATTAGCTAAGGGTGTTATGGTTAGCTAAGGGTGTCATGACTAGCTAAGGGTGTTATGACTAGCTAAGGGTGTTATGACTAGCTAAGGGTGTTATGGTTAGCTAAGGGTATAATGACTAGCTAAGGGTTTATGATTCCCCAAGGTCTTGTTGGTGATGAAATAAGTCCACACCCTCACTGTACCTGGGACACTGGCAGGGGAAGCTAGGGTGAGGAGTGGTTGTCTGCTGGTCTGAATTACTGGAATAGAGTTAGTATCTGAGTTGATGAGTTGTTATACATAGCTAGGCCTTGTGGGTGGATTGTACTCTATTATCCCTGGACACATCTTGGGTAGTCTCGGTCCCAGACCCGTTAATTCACAGTACAGGATGTATTGCATCACCAGCATGCAAATATAGTGGGTCTGGTGATTTTCCTGTGTATTCCATGTTCCTTAGGCATCTGTGGAACGCAACCATAAAAGCCACATCCACTCATTTGATTAATCAGAACTACATATTCATGAAGTCTTATGTTTTGCATGTAAATATATAGTACTAGGTACTGGGGATGGCTTCAGAAACATTCAGTAACTTCAAAAATTTTTACAACCTTGGCGGTAAGTGTGGTTGTTTTAAAACCTAATTATAAAATTATTTTGGTTGCCGCCGACGTTCCGGCTCTGGGACACGGAATGCACAGGCATGTCACCAGACCCACTTTATTTGCATGCTGGTGATGCAATATATCCAGTGCTGTGAATAAAGGGGTCTGGGACCAAGACCACATCTTGGGCTAGTTGGTTTGTTTTTTGTTATGTTTGGGAGGGGGGGGGGGGTTTATATAAAACTTTTTGCATTCACAAAGGGTACACAATAGCACAAAACTAATCAATTGTGAACCCCAAAAAAGAAAAAAAGAGAGGGGAAACGAGAGAGATAAGTCCCATAGGTGAGTATCATCTTAAATGCAAACTTATGTACAGATTCAAGGTGGCTGATCTCTTTCTTAGTGAGTGGATCCCACAGTTGTGCAGCATACTCCAGATGAGGCCGTACAAGACTAAACTGTTTGAGATTTTCTGCAGATGCATTAACTTTAAAATTGTCTGTACAAGAGTCCAATTATCTTTCTTGCCTTTTTGCAAACTTTTGTGATATGGTTCGACCAGGATAGATATCTATTAATTAAAACACCAAGATACTTAGTGTCTTCCGCTTCCTCTAACAAGACTTCATTAAGGTAAAGTGTTGGTGCATATCTAATTGGCCATCTTTTTTTAGAGAGTACCATGAATTTTCACTTAGCAGGATTCAGTTGCAGGAAGTGATCTGCTGACCACAATTCTAAGCTAGTAATAACAGATTGAACACAACAAAATCTTCAGACTGCAGGATGGGCCGATAGAGTAGAATGTCATCAGCATATAGGACGCAGTGGGTCAAGGGTGACAGTGAGCACACATCAGAGATGTTGTTAATGTAGATAGAGAAAAAGAGAGGTCCCAAAACACAACCCTGAGGAACCCCAGAGGGAACTGCAACTTGAGTTGAACACATCCCTTCAACTACTCTTGCTGCTATCTTTGTGTTAGATAGCTGGTCAGCCAAGCCAACAAGGATGTATGCATATCTATCTTCTTCAGTCTATTTATTAAGGCTAGGGTGCATGAGGAATACTATCAAAGGCTTTTCTGTACATAGTCAAAAATCATGGCACAGATATCTTTGCCAGACTCCAAGTATTTTAGCCACTCATGATCTGTAGAGATTACTGCAGTAACAGTTAAGCGACCTAACCTGACTCCCCATTGACTATCAAAAAGTGGACAGTTCTCTTCCAGGTGCCTGATAAGGAGAAAGTGAATATGCCCCTCCAATACTTTACTTAGCACACACAGAAGTGAATTTGGCCAATAATTGTTTGTCCAATGTTGATTGGTCAATAACTTCGGAATTAGGACAATAAATGACAATTTCCAGCCCTCAGGGAGTTTCCCCATCTTAATGCACAGGTTGAACATGCGAGTAATAGATGGTGCAATACTTACTGCAGTGCACTCTAACATCCTAGCTGAGATACCATCTGGACCATTTGCCTTAGATACATCCAGACATTGCAACATGTTGCATATGGTGTCTACATTACATAAAAACTCTTCAGGAATATTTGCAGGATTAGGGACAGTAATGTTTGAAGCTTTTAAGGGAGGACAAATTGTGTTAAAGCAAGTAAAAAGAATAAATTTAGCATCTCAGCTTTTCCCTGGCTAGTGTTAAACTCAGTCCCATTTCCATCAGACAGTGTTGGGATAGAAGATTAATTTTTCCTGAGGTATTTAATTGCCCTCCAGAATTCTTTGGGGTTGCTGGAGTCAATACTCTGAAGGAATGTCCTTTTTGCAGCATGTAGTATATGAGTAACCTTATTATGTAAGTGCTTGTATCTAGAGAGGTCGCCCAACACCTTACCCCGTTTGAATAGAGCATTTCTCTTTATAATAAGACCAATAAGCCTTTTAGTAAGCCAAGGGAGATTTTTACGTTTAAGAAGTGTTCTTTGTGGAATACGTTTGTCCATTATACACAAACTTGTTGGCTCCACTTCAACCAGGATTCATTGACATTTTCTAATAATAGTTCATTCCAGTCAACAATATCAATGAGGGCGTGTGCCATTCCCAATCATCTTGACTGTAGAACCAAACAATTCTGCCCTTGGAATGATTCACACACACAGTTGTGCTTGGAAGTAGATTTCCATTTACACTGTACAGAAATACCTCTATGGTCTGAATTAGAGAGAGAGGTGGGATTACGTGGCAAAAATCATTTAATACAGAGTTTAACACGAAGACCAGGTCATTAAGGCTTGTTGAACCATTATGATGAGTATGTGTTGGTTCAGTGACAACTTGTATTAGAGTAAATAAATGAGATTAACATTTCACCAGTTGGGAGAACATATGATTATATGGTGAACATAAGTTAACATTGAAATCACCCAATAGAATAAAATTAGAAAACTGAGGCACAGTGTATGCTTGTAAACATGTACAGAGTTGGTCTAGTATAGATGATGAAGAGGAGGGTGGTCTATAGCACAGTGATACACATTCTCTGAATGTGTGACCTCTGATGACAACAGAGAGCAATTCTAAACCCTTTCAAGAGGGCAACACAGTATAACTATGACAAATAGAAATGTACATAAGGACACCTCCTCCATTACAGACTCCTGTCTAAATCAACCAATTGATATCCTGGTATATTCACTTCAAAATCACTGATATCTGAGCATATATATATATATATAATGAAATAGTTACCATGGTAATGAGATAAAGCCAAAAATAATATTTGAGCCAAAAACCCTTGGAGCTACAGATTTAAACTTGGTATGCATGTACAACTTTACTCTCGGAGTAACATCAAAAAATGTTATTTCAGCAAAAACACTTTAACCTTGGGAGTTAGACCATGAACTCATTGATAATTGGAATCAATATAATCTGGGAAATGTCTTAAGTACAAGTATATGACCACACCAATTTCTGTTTTCAAGTCAGGTCCAAAAAAGGCCAAAAATGGTACTTAGGCCAGACAAACCCTTGGAGCGACAGACTTAATACATGGTATGCATACACAACTGGGACTTTTGAAGTAACAGGTGCAGGATCCCTCCTGGCTATACCTCTTTCCATTGGTGTGTAAAACAAAAAAGTGCCAAAAAAGAATTTCTGAATAATGCTTGGACATAAGGAGTTAGATCCACAAACATGCTTGAATATATATTTTGGTTCATAAGTATGTGTGTATGTATGTGTGTCTAGGCATCACAGCCAAACATTAGGAGCAAAAAGGCTGAAATCTGGTATGTTGACTGGATGCCTGCATCCCACACCATTGGACAACCTTCCCATCTTATAGGCACCCAACCTGCTGAGATTCATGGAAGGCAGGCAGTGCTGTCTCTCAGTTGCCAGGCTCTGGTACCAGGCCATCTGCTGTACCAAAAGCTAGCAGATCCTGCCAAGCAGCCTCTGTGACCGAGATGGGGCACCCATTTGTACTAGCTGCGAAACAGTTCCTCGGGACCGTCGAGGGGCAAAGCGTCAATGTGGCACAGTGGGCGGAACATGCTTGGAGTGCAGAATGATGCAACAGTGCCTCCAGACTGCGCTCCTTTATCTCTGATGCTCCTTTATCTCTGATGCCGGACCTTGCCCACTGGAATTGGCTCTGCCAAGACCTGCGTTGAGGAGGCTAAGCCACCTTCCAATCAGTGTTTGGCCCTTCTGCTTATCCATTGCACAAATGGGGAATGGACCCTTCAGCAATCTGTGAGTGTGGCGTGGAGGATCAAACTGCAGACCATATTATACAAAGATGTCAATACTTGCCACCAAATGGTGTCTATGGGCTAGGGCTAGGGCTATCATCAAATGGCTCTCGACCTCATGTCCCAATTCTAGCCTGGATGGTTTTGGACTCAAGGAAGACAACTTCAAACTTTGACTAATTTTTAACTGGCTAACTAACTGCATAGCTTCATAAAGGTAACTTCATAAATGATAATAATTCTTACTGCAGCCTTGTGAATACCTTCCTCAGAAACCTGAAGGCATTCTCTAGTGTCCTCTTCTTCTGCATGGGCAGCTGGCTATGGTCTGACTTTGTCTGGAATCCTCGACTCCTGCTGAAAATTCACTACATTTTGAAATATTTGGCAATTTCCCAATCAGACCTTTTCCCTCCCAATTAGTTTCAAAATGCACTACTATTGGCAGCACTGTTTAGGACAACCCCAGAGATCCAGCCTCCTTTAAATTTGTAGGTATCCAACCAATTGAGACGACAATATCACACAATAATAGATAATTTAATGACCAGTCACCTAATTATAATTACATGTGTGTATGTGTGTGCAGGAATACTTCCTCCTACTCAGGCCAGTAATCAACATGTATCAAATCAACTCAACAAATAGTAAATCAACTCAATAAACAAAAAATTATAAGTCATAATCTACAATAGTAATATACTCAGGAACCTCATCAAATATATTCTGTGTGTGCATGTCTGTGTTCTCAATTTGACCTACCAATGTTTACATTTCTTTTACATACAATTGAGCTGTGGGAGAATTTGGAAGGAAAAAAAGTGGCAAAAAAAAAGAAAAAAGATGGAAAATGTTATAGAAGGAAGTATGGAAGAAAAATGTGTGGGGGGGGGGGGGATGAAGAAAAGAAGGAAGGAAGAAAAGGGAGAAAAACCAACCTAGTCCAACACTGTCTCATTGGTTCATTGCCTCCTCTAGCTGTTGTGGCATGTGCAATACTGTCTCATTGGGTCATTGCCTCCTCTAGCTGTTGTGGCATGTGCAACACTGTCTCATTGGGTCATTGCCTCCTCTAGCTGTTGTGGCATGTGCAACACTGTCTCATTGGGTCATTGCCTCCTCTAGCTGCTGTGGCATGTGCAACACTGTCTCATTGGGTCATTGCCCCCTCTAGCTGCTGTGGCATGTGCAACACTGTCTCATTGGGTCATTGCCTCCTCTAGCTGCTGTGGCATGTGCAACACTGTCTCATTGGGTCATTGCCCCCTCTAGCTGCTGTGGCATGTGCAACACTGTCTCATTGGGTCATTGCCCCCTCTAGCTGTGTGGCATGTGCAACACTGTCTCATTGGGTCATTGCCTCCTCTAGCTGCTGTGGCATGTGCAACACTGTCTCATTGGGTCATTGCCCCCTCTAGCTGCTGTGGCATGTGCAACACTGTCTCGTTGAGTCATTGCCTCCTCTAGCTGCTGTGGCATGTGCAACACAATCCCCCTCATGTGCACCTCATATAAATGCTTACCTCAGCAAAATGGTTCTGTGTGTATGCATATCAGATGAGGTTGACTCACCACATGCTCTCTCTGCAGGTGCAACTATGGATGTTGCCAAGCATATTCAGCTCAACATTCAAGTGGAGCGCTCCAAGATCTTGCTGAGCTGAGGAAAGTGCAGGATTCCACAGTGGTGCCCATATACTATGTGGAGCAGACAGGCAAAATCACCTCCTCCTTGGCCAGGAAATTCAAGATGAAGGTGTACACCATCAAATATGGCATATCCTGGGCTGTCTGGGCCCTAGTCATACTGGCAGGTGTGTGTGTGTGCGTGTGCGTGTGCGTGTGTGTGTGCATGCATCATGTTGGAGTGGTTGGCCATAGTAATGTTGTATCTGGTGAAGGCCACAGGGAACTGAAGAGTTCTATGATGTGCTGCAGTGAACACTTGGAGGGGGGAGGGGACTAGGCCTTGGTAGATGTTGCTAGCACAACTGTCAGAATATTAGGCAGTAGAGACATGAGAATGGTACTGGAGGTGTAGGCCAGCAGGCGAGCATAATGGGATACTAGTGCCATTTTATTTATCCACAGCACCAATGACAGACAATCTATTATAATTAAATGTGCTGAAATGTTGATGTCATTACTATTATAAAAATTTATTTATAAAAATACAATTAAAAAGGAAGAGAAATAGTTGTGTTTGGATAATGTAATAGCTAAGGTTCATGAACTGAGTGAACATTCATTATCCACACACGCGCACGCGCGCGCGCACACACACACACACACACACACACACACACACACACACTTCCATGTGTCCAAACTTTCATGCGAAGGGATTATTTTATAACTGAGTATGAAGAATGAGTAGATCATTAAGAATAAGAGGTGGAAGTTTTGAGGATACAAGAATAGAAGGATAGGGTTTATATAAAGAGAGAGAGAGAGATTTATCAAGGCCTAGAGTACATTCCCCTTCACTTCCCCTCATTGTCTTGTGGTGCAGGACTTGTGCTGCTGGTGGCAGCAATCTCTCTGGTGGTTCTACTCACACTCAACATTTCCCGAAGACACTCCAGACTTTCCAACTACGTTTATGTCAACGGAGACAAAGACGATGATGCAGAGGATGTATGACGTCATGTGTCAGTGGTTTGTCTACCTGGTCATGTTTTTATTGTTTTTTTATTCTGTACTGGACTGGACCTATCATGCAATCCACTATTGGCAGTTTTTAGCTTTTATATGAATGGATCACGACGTCTACACAAAATTTCAATGGTAATCGATATCAATCCAATCAGTGTAATGAAATTAATGTTGTTTACCTTATATAAGTTTGTGTGTAGTGCTCACATTGCGTGCAGCGGTGCAGTGATCACAGTGTGTGTAGTAGTGCTGTCAGTGCATGAAATATCTCAAGGATGGCCGCTAGTTCAGTCACGGTGAGAAGTTGAGGGCAATGGATGCACCATGGGAAGGGCTCTTCTCTCCCCTCTGTTCCTCCGCTCCTCATCTCACTCTCTTCCCTCCTGTGAGGGAAGGTGATTAAAGAATTGATCTTTCTTACATGTCAGTAGTGACTGAAGAACATGTGTTGTGTGAGTGCACTGTATAAGATGACTATAATCAAGTTTATGTTGGGAGACATTGGTTAGGCACTGCTCACCTCACTCACAGTAGCTGTGGGCTGGGCTCTCCTGTGTAATGCCCCACAGACTCTACCTCCACCCACTACAGTGTGTCAGCTGCACCTCTAGTTCCTCCACAGAATAGCCACACCACTGATCATGAGAGTGCCTGAAGGGCTTCTGCATCAGCGGAACTTACCACCACGTGATATAAGACTTGGAGTTACTTTAGTCCTCCATAGAGATCAGCTTCCTTTACATACAGTAGTTGGCCTCCCTCCCCTCCCATGTAGGTGACAATATATCACAATATATTGCAGATATGTCCCTGTTGCAATATTAAACTAGACACAAAATACATTAACTAATTATCACCACTATTAGTATCAATTAATGTCTGCCACAATTGTCGGTTGGTTGGGTGGGTGATCATGTGAGGCCACCTAACCACATGAAATCCACTTATGTGATATATGAGACCTCTAAACTTCCACTTTCTCCATGCTAATTAGACAGAAGATTGGTATCTTCAGTTGCTGATCTCATTTACAACTGAGAGAAATCAGCTGTGGCTTTCCATGTGTTCCTTTCCTTTGAAATGGTCACAGGCAACACCAGTCTCCTTATCCAATGGGGTGGCTCATGTTACTTTCGCTTACCTGAATACCATATGTGCCAATTTTCAACCAAATCCTTACTGCCATTTGGCAGGTTTTATACACATAAACATATATAAACACCACTACAATATGTTGTTATTTTATATTGAATTAATGTAGTAGTCTATATTATGAAGTTTTGTTTTATTGTTATGGAAAGGTATTGTGTATGTATGTCATGGACAGTGGGTAGCTAGCAGCAGTTTCCTCCATCTTTACTTGCCAATGGTTGTCATCCTCTAGTAGGTCATTGAGTCAGCAGGCCTTGTGATAGGTTGGGTACACTTCTCCAATGAATGTTTTCAAGTCATCAGAGCATCTTGCTTCCACGTTGCTGCTTAATATTTCATTGTGGTCTGGCAGGTAGATATTCTCAAAAGCATATTTAAATATGCTCACATAGGCCTGATAATGATGGAGCATTTATTGCAATTCAGTGACTATTTTCATTGGTATGTCTCCACCAACATGCCTGTTCTGTTGCTTGGCCTCCTCATCTGTATTTCTCATGAAGTACACTTGAAGGAACTTGGAATTCTCCTCTGGAAGTGGAAGTAGTCCTGCGATTTTGTGATAGCACTGGCCTTGAATCTTGACTATGTTGTGAAGTGCTGTGGTTGGTCAGGTTGTGCTCTGTTCTGAAGGAGGTGGTCTGGAATGTGGTATTGTACTTACTGTGATTACTTCTGAAGTACTTGCCAGTTGCAGTGTTGTCTTAAAGTAGCCTCTTGTGGATTAGTGGGGGCTCCTCAAGGAGTGGTAGACTGACTTTCCCATTGGAGCATCAGGGTCCTGGTGGCTCTTTTTCCCATTTCTTTGCATTGCAGTGTTGGCTCACCTCTCTCGTCATCCTTCCAATGGTTTCCTTGTTATATCTTGCATCATTTGTGGCAGTATCATATTGGAAACATGCTTTTACCCAGATGAGTTTGGTTGTTAATGTTGTTGCTGTTTTCATATTTGTTGCCTCTGTGGTTGTTGTTTCTTGAATTTCATGTACATGTAAATGCCTTTCAGTGTAATTTTAGCATTATTACATTCCTTTGTTTGCCCTTTGATTGTCGTTTGATGGTGTTGTCTGGATTAAATGAGTTGATCTGTTCAATTAATGGAGGTGTAGTTAATCCCAGTTGTTAATATTGAATTGTTGGTTTAGTGGGATATTCAATTGTTGAAGGGCATAATCAGTTTCTTGTGATTGTCCAGAGGTAACTTCATAATTCAGGTTTACCAGATGTAAGTTCATTTATTGTGCTATTTTGAAATATAATTTTTTTTAAAGGGTAGAGGTACTTGTACTTTAGTGAGTTTTAATTTGAATTCATGTTCATGGTGTGGTTGTAGAAGACTAAATTCAAAACCCAACATTTAAATTTCAATGTGTAGGGTTTGTTGTTTTCTGTTTTGTGGTTGCAATGTTTTTTTGTTTTTTTTTGTTTTTAAAAAAAATTTTTTGTTGCACTAAGGTGTTGAAATGAAATATGAATGGGGTTGTTTGGTTAGTGGGTGTACAATTTACTTTATTCCTTCTGGAGATTACTTTTAGTGGGTTGAATTTCTTTTAATAGGAATTCATTATTCAATCTGTAGAGAGTGTCTGTATTGGTCTGTTTGGTGGAGTGTCTGTGTTGTAATGGAATGGACAATTGTTATGTTTTTATTATTTCTTTGATTTTTTTTTTTTTGGCACTGTTCTTCATGGAAATGATGCTTCTTATGGTTTTTTCCCCTTTGATCTTATTTTCTTTGGCTTTGTTCTTTTTTCAGAGAACCTTCTATTTTTGATCAGAGTATTCCAATGATTAGCATATTTCTTGATGATGGATAACATATTGTTTGATGATGGTGTGCAAAATGGCAAAGATTCAAAAATTCACCCATTTCGTGAATTTCTTGGTTCTTGGACATCCGCATGAACACACCAAATCCAAATATGGCCTCAAATTTCCCTGGCTAGGTTCAGCTCAAAAATTTTTTTTTATTTTTTATTTACAGTCCTCGTTTTTGATTATATATATATAGATAGATAGATAGATAGATAGATATATACACATACATATAAATGTGTGTAAAGTAAACCACAACTATTCAGTATCTCATAATGAACTGAACACAATATATAACTACACTTTGTAGTTCAAATAGATAACATTGTGTGTTAAATATTTTTGTGTGTATGCACAATAACTAATTGCAAGGTGGAAAAAATATATAACAAAAATAGACCTATCCTGTTTTCAAACTATAGATGAACAGTTAGTTTCAAAGACTCCTACGAGACAGTTGCTCTTGACTTGGTAACAATGACGACACCAATGTCCAGATAGAAATTCAATATCTCTTCAGCTCCAAACTTGCCCTCCAGTTCACGTATTCCTTCCTCTATCTCCTCATCAGTCAACAAAGAGAGAGGGGACACCCACCTACCACGTAATCTCTTGTACCACCATTGTTTGGACTTCTCCACTGGTTCCTTCCACATAAAGAACTTGTATTTTAAATTATTTGAGTCAAGGATTTTGTACAATTCTTCATTGTCAACAGTAATCCACTTCTCCAGAAGAGCTGAGAAACAAACGGTGGTTGGTGGGTGTAACTGAGTTATCATGCAAGTGCCCTCATCTGACATGTATTTGGCAAGGTTAGAAAATACTCCAGCAGGGTCATGGAAATGATGACAAGTGTAATTCATCATCACAATATCCAGTGGGTAATTTGGTTTGGCAAAAAACTTTTCTGCTGTTGAGTGAATAGGAATTATACCGTCCATTTTCATGGCGACTTGAAGCATTTTTAGATTAGGCTCAACACATGCTACTGGCTTTTCCACATCAAACTCGCGTTTTAAAAGCTGTATAACATTTCCTGTTCCTCCACCAATATCAACTATCTGGTCGGTCTTTTTCAGGGGAATGTTGTGCTTGATAATATTGACAATTGGAAGATGAGTACAGGACATGATTTCATCATAATCTGGAGCTAGTGTGCTGTAGTGATCTGCGACACAAACAAATAGCAACAGACAAAAAAAAAAACCCTATTAACTATAAAGTTAAGCTAAAAATGACATCAAAACTGTTATAGAAGTGGTAGCTAGCCTACAACCCAACAACCCTGTATACTGCTTGAAAGCTACAATATGTTGGGGTTAATACATTCAGAAAAAAGGAACTAGCTATTAATATTAATTCCTGACCTTTAAACCTTACTATGGGTATGTCCATAACTGTATTTACAAATTATATTTCTATCAATAATGTCTCTAATGAAGTAAGATTTATCATTATGGGAACTATACCATCGAAGGAGGTTGGTTCCACAGCACCATTTGTCTGGCAGGACTCCCTGCTCCCTTCATTGTGGTGACTTTCCTGATCCATTTCTATAAAAAGAGAACAAAAAACATTGGAAGATAACACATAAAAGGGACCTGGACCCTTTACTTGCAATGATGCTGATAACATGACACTTTTACTGATCTAATCACTAAATCTATAGAGGTCGTACTTCCACCTAATCATCCATGGCCACTCCTCTCTGCTAACTGTGCAGTGTGGAGTCAAAGGATGGTACCACAATCATTTCTCTGAACAAAAGTATGTACATCCTACATGACAGATGCTAGGTGACAAGCTTTCATCAGTCCAGCATTGATACAAGACTGTTAGCAGATGTTTTTATACATACATGACCAGTTGAGTGAGTTAGTGAAGAAATACATAAAGTAAATATAATAGTAGTGCGCACTCAAGAACACAGAAATTGGACCTTATAGCATTGCACTGGGAGTACTGCAGTAAGTTGCTGGTTCACCTCTAATTGCACTCCCACTTGTGTCAGTGATCATATGCTATCAAAACAGCAACATATTGATGGATGTTTGGGAAACATCATATCACAAGTATAAAGAGCTGATAGACTATCAGGTAATGAAGCATACAGTCCTGATGTGTGCAGTGATAGTGCTACAGTCTGCCACATAACATGCCACCTGCAAGTTACATGCTAGAGACTTGAGGGAATAGCACATCTCTTTCCCCATGCAGTAAGTCTTCCAGTACAGGTTGGATCAAGTCAACATTGGACCTGCAATATATATATAATACACCGAATGGAGGAATGGGTATAACCTCCAATCATTCGCATACTCTGATAGATTTAGCAATACCAACACTATCTCTATCTCCCTTATCTGTGGCACTCGGGTAGTAGAAATAGTGTCAATATTCTTTTGTGTGACCTCCATGCTGCTAATTTTGGTACTGACCATCTTATGGGCATCAAAAACATTTTGGTCACATTCTGCATTTTATTCCATTATTTTACATTATCTGGATTATTTTTTGTTATGAGGAGACAGTAATTAGGAAATGTATAGTGCTTCAACCTTTTCCTTGGTAGATCTCTCCTGATCAGAACAGCCAAGTTCAGAGACAAATATCTATTGTGAAATAGTAGCATCCAGGAGAATGAAAGATTTACCTTATATTCATAATTTAGAGAAGCTTTTACCTCCAAACAAGTACAATTCCTTTTAATTCCGCAGGTTTTGCATAGTCCTGGAAGTTAAAAAGGGAAGAAACAAAAGAACAAACACACTACCATATTTTACTGCCATTTCTTCACTACTTTGGATTGTTTTTTTTACAAACAGATAGACTTCATTTATTACTGTAATAAGATTTCAATTTGTAATGACACAACAGTAGGCCATTACATGTCTGACCACAGATAAGTGGTGTATTCATAAGTCATTAATGAATGAGAAAAAAACTTCCTATAATCTTGGAAGAATAGCGTAAAAGATTGTCAGAGCCACCGAGATTACTCCCAGTGACTCTGCCTGTGACAAGGCAGGGAACAAGTAAAGGACATCAAGAAGTTAATAATAAGAAAGAGAATAAAGAAATTAATAAGAAAGATAATAACAAAGTTAATTAAGATAGCTAATTGAGATAATGTGTTATGGGTTTCCGATGAAGGAAATTGATTATGAGAACAAAGAAAATGAAGTGGTTACAATAAACTCATTTGGTGAACGAACAGCTGGCCAGGCAGGGTGCCGGAGCAGGGCCCCCGAATGGTCTGACTATATAAAGACACAACTAAACTGTTGAGAGTGTGAAAAATATCCATGTTGTAACTGAAAGTGTGATATTGAATATTGGAAAGATCATTGTTGCTGGTACAGAGAGTCTCTGACCAGTATTTAATACTATCTATTTTGAAGTGAGACAGGGTGTGTGAACCTACTGTTGGCTACTTATAACCACAGTAGGTAGCCTTAGTTAATACTATAACAACTGGTGATTAACTAGGGAGCGGGGCAGCTATCCTAGTTTGCAGAAAATATTAGCTGAAGTAGGAGTAGCTCGCTCACATTGGTGGCAGCGGTGGGATAGATAGATATAGCTATTATTAGAACTAGTGACTATCTTCTATTTTGATTATTAAAGAACAATGTCTGCGCCAGGAGAAGACAGGCGCACCCGAAGCCAACATCAGCTGGAGCTGGGATGAGAAACCCTACAGCCTTCTCTACCCATGCCAACCCTCCTATTCCGTATGAAGGGATACCTAGCCTACAGGAGCTTGAACTTCGTCGGGCAGAGAGAGAGGAGAGAAGGGCAGAGGAGGAAAGGCAAATCAGACAAGAGGAACGGGAACAAAGAGAGGAAGAGCGTCAAGCTAACAGAGAACAACAACTACTGCTTGAGACTATTCGAAGTCTCATACCAGGCAAACAGCCCCCAGCACCAGCAACCCCGAAGCTAACAGTGCAAAACTTTAACGAGTCTACAGATGACATAGCCGCCTACTTGGACACTTTTGAAGTGGTGGCTACTGCCAGTGAATGGGACCCAGCTCAGTGGACTCTATACCTCAGAGGGTCACTAGCAGGAGCTGGACTCATGGCAATTTCTTCACTCTCTGCTGCCCAACAGGACAGCTATAGAACTGTGAAGGCAACTCTGCTGGCAGCCTACCAAGTGTCGACAGAGACCAGGCGAAGAAGAGTGTTCAAGGACCGGTTCAATTTATCTAACCCAGACATGTGGCTGAGGGACTTCCATCAAAATTTTTGTCGTTGGCTAGACACCAGCCGTACCCTAGACCGGGAGATGGTCGTCATGGAGCTAGCAATAGCTAAACTCCCCAACTGGTTGGAGCCTCAAATTCGTAATTTGAATTGTCAGTCCTTCGAGGAGCTATCAGAAGCCATCGTTCGACATCTGGGAAACTCCAGAATAAAGAGGGAAAAAGATTACCCGAAAAGAGAAGAGAAGAGGGAGTTCAAGAAGGAAGACAAGCAAGAGCCATGGAAAAAGGACCAGACACCACCATGGAGGAGAGAGGGGCCTCCAAGATACACCCCCTCAACCGCAATCGAATGCTTCTGGTGCGGAAAGAAAGGGCATGTGAAACGAGACTGCCGGGTAAAGTTAGAGGACGCCAAGTGTAGCCTGGAGGCTACGACAGTACTTCCTGAATGGACTAAGACCGTCCGCCTGAATGGGCATGAAGTGGAAGCATTGCTGGACACAGGGTGTACCAAGACACTGGTACACCCTTGGTGTGTGAAGGAAGAGGACTATCTGGGATGGGACATTCCTTACCACACAGCATCTAACCAAGAGATATATTTTCCAGCTGCAAGTGTACAGTTGGAAGTGGAAGGACGGACTACGAAGATACCAGTGGGAGTATCAAGACACATTGGACAAGAAATGCTCATGGGCAGAGACATTCCACATTTCCGTCAATTTGTTAAACGAGAGCTGGAAAAGTAGCTAAAGAAGAAGGAGACCACATCGCCTACTACCATGAAGGCAGAGACAGGGATGGTGGTAACTCGGGCCGAGCAACGCCGACAGGACACACTCGAGGAGGAGGAGCATCAGAGGCAGGAGCTGGAAGGGCCAGTCATCGCTTCCGTTGACACTGAAGTGCAGGCGGAGGAGAATGATGATCTTGAAGTCAAGGAGTACCCAGCTGAGGCGTCTGGAAGAGAGGACCAGACGGAGGAGCAGGGCACTGAGGGGCTCGAGGGAAACATCCATACCGTGGGGTGCCCAGCTGAGGCGTCTGGAGGAGGGGACTGGACGGAGGAGTGGAGTGCCAGGGGGTACGGAGTTGCAGAGGACCAGACAGGAGTGTTATCTAAGGTCCTCACCAGGAAAAGTTTGGGTGAGGCCCAAAGGTATGATAAAAGCTTAAAGTACTTAAGAGAGAAGGCGAGTAAAGTTGGTGAACCCTATTTTTGGAAGGGGGGGTTATTGATGAGGGAACCTTACCAGCCCCTGGGAAAGAATTTGCTAATCTTACCAGAGATAGCCTGAGAGAGAGTACTTGCCATGGCTCATAATTCCCCAATTGGATGTCATTTTGGGAGAGAGAGAACACTGAAAAGCATTAGATCAAGAATGGATTGGCCAGGAGTGGTTAAAGACGTCAATCAACTGTGTGCATCTTGCCCAGTTTGCCAGAAGGCTTGTCCAGCCAGTACTACTAAGGCACCACTACACCCTCTACCTATTATAAAGGAACCCCTGGGCCGTATAGCTATGGACATCATGGGTCCCTTAAAGAGATCAAAGAAAGGTAATAAGTACATATCAGTACTGATGGACTATGCCACCAAATGGCCGGAAGCATTTCCCTTGCGCAACATACTCACTGAGACCATAGTTGAGCGTTTAATAGAGGTGACTGCCAGGTTGGGTGTGCCAAGTGAACTACTAACAGATAATGGGACTAATTTTATTTCAAGGGTAATGCAACAATTCTGTACAATGACGGGTATGAAACAAATTAAGACCTCCCCGTATCACCCTCAGACCGATGGTATGGTCGAGCGTTTCAATGCCACCTTGAAAAGATTGCTAAGGAAATTAGTAAATAACCCGGGAGCTGAATGGGATGAGTGCTCGCCTTATGTACTATGGGCATATAGGGGCACGGTACATAAGACCACTGGTTGTTCCCCTTACCAGTTACTGTTCGGAAAAGAAATGAGGATGCCTTTAGACCAGTTGGTAAGGTATTGGAAAGGAAAGGAAGAGGAAGACACCAGTAGTGTGTCAGGGTACATACACACCCTCCGGGCTAATATGGAATTGGTCCGGGAGATGGCATTTGAGAGAGAAAAGGGTGAAAAAGTTAAACAGAAAGAGCAGACGATAAGAAGGCGAGAGAGCGTGCCTTCGAGGTGGATGATTTTGTATTGGTGTTTAGGCCCACCCTTAAAAACAAATTACTAAACCAATGGCAAGGACCCTTTCCTATTGCTAAGAGGATTACCCCAGTCACCTATTTAGTGGATTTGGGCACAAAGATCAAGAGGTTTCGAACCTTCCATATAAATAGCATGCAAGAGTGGAAGTCCCCGTCTGCGGCTGTGTTTATGGCCGAGACTGATGAGTGGGAGGGCCTGAGTGAAGAGAGAGAAGAAAAAGGAAGAGATATTAGAATGCCTGAGCTCCAGCTGAGGGAGCTGGAAAAATTTAAAGGGAGGTATAAAGATGTGTTGAGTGACACCCCGGGGAGAACCAACCTAGTGTGCCACAACATATCTACTGGAGATGCCCCTCCAGTAAGTTTACCACCATACAGGCTAGCCCACAAATCCCAAGAAGTGTTAAGGGAAGAGATCCAGACTTTGTTGAACTAGGGTATAATTAGGCCATCAACCAGCCCTTGGGCAGCACCCATTGTATTAGTCCCTAAGAAGGACAACACTAAGAGAATGTGTGTGGATTACAGTAAGCTAAATGCAGTCACTGTCAATGACCCGTACCCCCTACCAAATATCGAGCAACTAATCGCCAATTTAGGAAGTTCCTGTTATATTACCACCTTAGATCTAACAAAAGGCTATCATCAAGTGCCTGTTAGAAAGGAACATATGGAGAAGACAGCTTTCATAACACCCTATGGGAAATATGAGTACTTGACCATGCCCTTTGGATTGGTCACAGCCCCGTCAACTTTTCAGAGGCTCATGGACCAGGTCTTACATGGGCTACAGGACTTTGCTGTAGCTTACTTAGATGATATACTCGTGCATAGCCTTATCTGGGACGACCATCTAGCACATTTGACAACAGTGTTTGGGAAATTAAGGAAAGCTGGACTAACGGTAAAAGAAAGAAAATGTTCATTTGGGAAAGCTAGTTGTGAGTACTTAGGGTATATAGTGGGGAGTGGAACTGTACAGCCTATGGAGGGGAAGATAGCTGCCATTACTGAGTTCGGGAGGCCAAAAAAAAAGAAAGAAGTGAGATCATTTCTGGGCATGTGTGGCTACTATAGGAAGTTCATTTCTAACTTTGCCACTATAGCCACACCTCTGTCCAACTTAACCCAAAAACAGGCATCGAACAGAGTGAATTGGGGAACAGATTGCCAGGAGGCGTTTGACCAGTTGAAAAAGGCCCTAACAGTAGCCCCTGTGTTAGTAACCCCCGACTGGTCAAGATAATTTATTTTACAAACTGACGCTTCAGCCTACGGCCTAGGTTATGTTTTAAGTCAGTTAAACAGCAAGGGAGAGGAACACCCCATAGCATATGCTTCAAAAAAGTTACTACCAAGCGAACGGAATTATTCAACAATAGAGCGGGAAGCTCTGGCTATAGTGAAAGGTGTCAAACATTTTAGGACATACTTAGAAGGCAACCTCTTCACTATACAAACGGACCACAACCCTCTCACCCATCTTAACAATCTAAAAGACAGTCATGGGAGGTTGGCCAGGTGGGCATTGACCCTTCAGCCCTACAACTTTACTGTCAAGCACCGGAGTGGAAAAGCCAACTCTAATGCTGACGGTTTGTCCAGGGACCCGTCAGCAGCTGAGGTTGGGGAAATGTCAGAGCCACCGAGATTACTCCCAGTGACTCTGCCTGTGACAAGGCAGGGAACAAGTAAAGGACATCAAGAAGTTAATAATAAGAAGGCAGGGAACAAGTAAAGGACATCAAGAAGTTAATAATAAGAAAGAGAATAAAGAAATTAATAAGAAAGATAATAACAAAGTTAATTAAGATAGCTAATTGAGATAATGTGTTATGGGTTTCCGATGAAGGAAATTGATTATGAGAACAAAGAAAACGAAGTGGTTACAATAAACTCATTTGGTGAATGAACAGCTGGCCAGGCAGGGTGCCGGAGCAGGGCCCCTGAATGGTCTGACTATATAAAGACACAACTAAACTGTTGAGAGTGTGAAAAATATCCATGTTGTAACTGAAAGTGTGATATTGAATATTGAATATTGGAAAGATCATTGTTATTTAATACTATCTATTTTGAAGTGAGACAGGGTGTGTGAACCTACTGTTGGCTACTTATAACCACAGTAGGTAGCCTTAGTTAATACTATAACAACTGGTGGTTAACTAGGGAGCGGGGCAGCTATCCTAGTTTGCAGAAAATATTAGCTGAAGTAGGAGTAGCTCGCTCACAAAGATATAAAGATTATTCACTGGTTGTTTGTATTGTTTCTTGGTATGTGTACCATTTTCTTTGGTCAACTAAATATGATTTGGAAAAAGAATATTTTTTACCAAGTATGAAACAGAAATTCAAGTAACTCCATTGACACTATAATCAGTTAATTACACTCTATCCACCTTGTCAGCGTTCTCCTCTGATAATCCCAAATCGGTAGTTTCTGTCACCAGAGCCTGTTTACTTAAAAGCTACTCCTAAAGCTTACCCAAGGAAATGTAGGGTGTATTTGGTCAGGTCACTCCCCTGACCACACACACACACACACACACTGACCACACACACACACACACACACACACACACACACACACACACACACACACACACACACGCACACACACACACACACACACACACACACACACATTAAAAGTTTAAAACGTGAACCATAACTTCTACATTCATCATTGATTTTTCTTTGTTTGCAAAATGGTTGGCTTCCAGGTATAAATACTCTGGACCATCCTCTTGTGCTGAGTTGATCTTATGGAACCAACCAATTCAGTGATTAACTTTGATTAAACTCTGACATAATTTACTGGCCTTTAGTGGCTGAACTTTTGGTGACTCTAGTGGCAGCAGTACCATTGTCACATTGTGAGGTAAGTGTAGAAGAATCTGTCACAGTCACTAACCCTCAACCACAACATGACAACTATTTTAAATCTTTATAACTCGTACATCTGCAGCTTGCAGGACCTGCTAGCCCAAACCAATGAAAGATACTTGAATAGTAATTTACGTACCTACTATGTAAATAGCAACCTTATGCACCTACAAATACAATATTGTTTTGAATGTCCATCAAACATAAACTTGTAAAATGGAAGCAAGTCCCTGACTAAGTTACTAAACTTACCATATATCCTCCTCCCCCCACCCACCCACCCAACCAATCATTGACAACATTCACTGGCTGTATTTATCATAGGTAAACAACTAGCTCATATGTAGTAGGTGGAGAGAAGACATTCTCCTGCCACTTTAGTCATGGAAACATTTCAGTTACCTTATCACCCTTGGTCCCAACCAGTTTGGATAGTTAACCGCTGTATTACGTGTACTTGAGACAAATTACATATTTTACATGTGATAGGGTAAAAGTTGAAGAGTTGACTGGGAGTTACATGAAAAGTAGTAGAGCATGGGCAGATCCAGGATTTGGGGATGGAAGGTTCGTATTTTGCTACAAGAAATTGTAAGTTTAGCCATGCGAATAATATTTCAGTTTCCCAGGCCCCACAGCATCAATTTTTCCTACTGAATCCAATCTCTTTATCAGGTGGCAGAGTAAGTGCGGGTATCAAAAATAGAATTTGTAATTTTGAATTTAAAATGCCAACCAAAAAAAAAAAAAAAAGAAAAAAAAAGAAAAAAAAAGAAAAAAAAATTAAGAACACACAGATCACAACCTAAAAGGAGAGAAAGAAAAGAAGAAAAAAAAGACACCAAACCAATATCTTGAAAAATATATATGCTGACAGTAAACAGCACATAAAAAAAAACAACTTTTTTTTTATATTATCACTGGAATTGACCGACTGAATGGATTGACCTGACAAGCACATTAATATATGATAAGCATTCCTCTGTACACTGGAGGTCTACAAGGATCTTGTCAATGAAGTCTCATCTGTTTATTCATAGGAACCCCCTCCTGTTCCTTCCCTCCACCATTAAGGAGGGTGATTCCTTTGAACCCAAGAAAACATCGTTTAATGGGCCACTATGGAGGTGATTTTTTTCCCCAAGGTGTTATAACCCCCTTCCTTACCCTACCTTTGGAATAATGAACCTGCGCATGAAAATTTGGATCAACCAACCAGAGCAACTCAAACAAACTAGCCCAAGATATAGTGCCCAATAATATTAGCTAGAGTACAATCCACCAACAGGCCCAAGCTATGGAACCCCGATAACAACTTACAATCAACTCTAATAGTAACTCAACTCCCACGCTCCAGAAGAAGAAGAAGAAAATCTCCGCCCTAGACCCACTCCTCACGTCGCACAAAGAAATTTTTCAACGTTGAACTAAGAGCTTAGTTTATTTCATTGGCAAAAAGAACTTAGGAAATCGGAAACACCTTAATATATAGGCTTAACGTGCTCTTCCGGTGTCAAGGTCTCTGATTACCCACAGTCTCAGATTACCCCCAGTCTCAGATTGCCCCCTAGCTCAATGCGCATGCGTTTAGTCATGTCTCTAAGCCAAAGAACTGCACCAGTCTGAGTTTGTCCAGCTGGTCCTTCTCTGCAGTGATACGCTTTCTACCTAGGATATCATTACAGAATATTATTGTTTGTGTAGGTTTCAGGTAGCTTTTGGCTTAAACATCTGTGGTAATGACTGAATCACTGAAGGACACCTTGTCTGCCAGGCTGGAAGGATTTGTCTTGAACAAAATTAAATCTCTGCAACTGATTCAGTATCTTTCTACTGGTAAGTATCCCGAAGGACTTGACAAGAAGGACAGAAGGAACATCAGGAACAACTCCAGAACACATACTTGGGATGCACAAAGTAAATTATTTCAGTTATTTTATATGCTGTGGAAAGGGAGTACATATGGACTAACACTCAAAAATGTAAGTTTTAGAGGAAGAGTTGCATTATGTTGGAAATGACAAATACACAAAGAAGAATGTCCTGATAGAGGTGGCGCTGGTGGCAGAGGTCCCGACAGAGGTGGCACTGGTGGCAGAGGTCCCGACAGAGGTGGCACTGGTGGCAGAGGTCCCGACAGAGGTGGCACTGGTGGCAGAGGTCCTGACAGAGGTGGCACTGGTGGCAGAGGTCCTGACAAAGGTGGCACTGGTGGCAGAGGTCCTGACAGAGGTGGCACTGGTGACAGAGGTCCCGACAGAGGTGGCACTGGTGGCAGAGATCCTGACAGAGGTGGCACTGGTGGCAGAGGTCCTGATAGAGGTGGCACTGGTGGCAGAGGTCCTGACAGAGGTGGCACTGGTGGCAGAGGTCCCAACAGAGGTGGCACTGGTGGCAGAGGTCCTGACAGAGGTGGCACTGGTGGCAGAGATCCTGACAGAGGTGGCACTGGTGGCAGAGGTCCTGACGGAGGTGGCACTGGTGGCAGAGGTCCTGACGGAGGTGGCACTGGTGGCAGAGGTCCTGCAGCAGTATCACTCTAATCCAATGGGAGGCCACAGTGGAGTGAACAATACATTGAGCAAGATTTTCTAATACTATTCCTGGAGTGGGATGAAAGAAGACGTTACAGATTCCGTTAGTTCAACTACAGCAGAGCATATTATTGGTTACAATGAAATTTAACGAAGTATTTCTTTATCATTATTACATATGTATTACAGGTTAAGCTCCTGTGATAAATGTCAGAAGTATGGGGAAAAATGATAACATAGGCACCCAACCTAAAGACGATCAAGGTGAAGGAGCCCCTGGACCTGGTTGGCATGGATCTTATTGGTGAACATCAATTTGGATATCACTCATTTTTTTAAATGGAAATGTGGGGTATAAAATTTTGCTACCTTCTCTCCTTCAGGTCCATTGCCTACCACTTCAACTCTCCATGAACACAGATGACAGCTGGTTGGACGATGGACACATTGACCATGCTCAGGCACTTCTGTCCTGTCAATACTTTCAAATTGATGGCTTCCAATCAGCCTGTGTATTTAAGCCAGATGGATGTCAACAAGTGGGGAAACTAGAGGGACACTTTGTCCAAGCACTTAACCTCTCAGGCAATCATTGGGCCACAGTCAGTAATATTAACTCTCCGAATGATACGGTGGCAGTTAATGATTCCACGAACAACTCTCCACCAAAATCTGGAAAAACAAACTATTAAAACAGTTAGCCTCTCCTGTGGTTCCTAAGAAAACTTTAAAAATTGAATGGGGGATATAAAAAAAAAAAGCAACAGATTGGTATATCTGATTATGGACTGTTTGCCACAGCAGTTGTGACATCCTTGTGTGCCAGTGTCTTGCCTCAGAATTGTAACTGGAAGCAGGATGATATGCAGAAGCATGTTCTAAAATGTTTTCAAATAGGAAAGATGAATCCTTTTCCCCTACAAGGGAATCAACAAAGTGGTGGGGAGATGTTCACTGAGAATGTTGCAGTTTATTTTCACTGCAAATAACTGTATGAACCAACTGAACCAATGAGGTTCATGGTGGAATGTGGGGGGTGTTCTGACTGGTTTCACTGTTTGTGTGAGAAAATGCCAAAAAAAGTGATGGATAAAACCAAATTTATTTGTAATACTGTAAAATTAATGATTTGTAATTTGTGAATAGAATGGACAAATATATTTGTTCCCCTCCCCACCCAACCCCACAACAATAAAAGATTTCTTTTTGTGTGTCTGTCCATACGCTTGTGCAATTTGCCTTGCCAGACTATTGGACAGATTTCTCTATATGTGATTTATGGTTTAATGATCATAGGACAAAAGACTAAGATTTATCACAAATTTCCAGTGCAAAGGGTACAGATGCATGTTGTGAAATGGAATGTGAGCCTTAAGGATAACATAATAACATAATGAATAATAATATATATTTTAAATTAAATGCCAACTAAGTGCATTACTGGAAATGAAAAATTCAAATGCAATAATATAAACTGACACCAGAGATCTATTGACACAAACCGCAGACCAACCGGTTCATTTTACTATGTCTGCCAACAGCTCTCTTGTGTTAGTACGCTCCCAAGGGGTAATCTCAGACTGGAGGTAATCTGAGTCAAGCAGAAACTGCCTCATTTCGCCCCAGGTTTTTCACTCTGGTAGGTAGTGAAGGGGTTAATCTCAGACTAGGGGTAATCTCAGACTGGGGGTAATCTGAGACCGGGGTAATCTGAGACCGTGTTAAATACGGTCTCATTTTACCCTAGGTTTTCACGCATGCGTTGATGCGGAGGGGGTAATCTCAGACTGGGGGTAATCTGAGACCGTGACACCGGTTTATGGTCCCACAAAACACTCTGTCCCACCCACATCACACTCCGTCTGAGATTCCCCCCTCCCCCTCTCCCCATTAAACGCGCATGCGTACGGGTGGTTAGATTTTGCAGGCAACTGCTGCAGTCAGAGTTTGTCCTGCTTGACTTTCTCAGAGCTGGTTGACGTCCTGCTTCAGGATTAGATTTGACATTAGTCCTTTTCACCCCGGAGCTCCACAGATACACACAATATGGGAAATTCACAAAATAGGGACAGCCACATATCCAGCATACAAGCGGGTTATGCTTGATAAATTTTGAGCTTGTTTGTGTAGCTTTCAGATTGGCAACAATAATGACGAATTAATCCAAGGACACCGATATCACAGGATATTGTATCGCTGGGATATTTTGTCCTATTGTCCCTCCATTATTCTGAGCTACAAAATATCCCAGGATATTTTGTCCTTTTAGGATATAATGTGCTCAAGTGAAAAACAGCTACAATTCTTCTAAAAATAAACCAGATAATTTGCTAAAGTTTTTACTCCTTGCTACTATTTCGCATTGATATAGCTATCTCCTGATTTAGTTTTGGTTGATTTGTCTGATAATAGTTTCCACCAAACCTTTCACATGTCCTGCATTTGGATCAGTTCTTGTCCATCACAGTCTACTCTATTGTTTCTATACTTCTCAATAATAATAATAATAATAATAATAATAATAATAATAATAATATTAATAATAATAAAAACTGTTTCATGCTCATCTCTGATGGTTAGTGGCCCTTCATTGAATTTTTTTTTTTTTTTTGTTTTTTTAGTAATTCTATAATTTGCCTTTTTTTAAATTAGCTGTTGTGGTATCTTGGGTTTCTTTATAGAGATTGGTGCAGATTCAATGGCCAGGTAGTGTAGTCAAAGACTTAAAGATTATATTAAAAGTACACGCGAGGACAACTGTGCAGACAATCACATGACATTATATTATATGCATACATCATTCAATACAGGAAGAGGAAGTGAGTTTACAACCAAATATGGCTTTACCACATTCCTCCCTACTAATACATTGGTTCATGCCAATATTAGCATAACCTCAGTCTATCTGGAGGCTTCCTGTCTCATGCAGGATAATGATGCGTAGTTTCTTGAAGTGGATTAACTACTTCAGAATTAGTAGTAGACGATGACTCTTCATGAGTTGGTTGACTTGTTGATGATGGAAATGCAGGGCTTCCAGTATCAGACAACTCGGATGTCGACTCTACTGATAAACTTGGTTCAAGTTGTACATGAGGAAATTATCAAGAAATTATCAGGAAATTATGATATCCATGATTAATAGGCATAGCAATGTAATCATCTATTGCCATTCTACAGTTTAGTGAATGGGTAGGCACACTGCTCTATAAGGCCACAGGTACTATATTACTATCACTGGGCACATCCATGAACTATCCCTTTTACCTGGATTTGTGATAAAGGGTCTTTCCTAGCTTTCTTTAAGCAATAACCAACTAGAGAGGAAACTAGCTGTAGAACAAACTCAATGGATAAATACCCTCAAACTCCCCTTATCCAAGCTCCCCTCTGTCTGGGAAACCAGCCTTCCCTACTCACCTACTCACCCCCAGCAGCAAAGAGAACTACTTGGATGAAGATGCTTTCCACAATAAGGAGAGAACTGTAGCTTCTACTATAGTGTGTGTTTGAAGAGCTAAAATTTTCTTTAATTCCTGAGAAGATGGAAATTGTTCGTGAGCTTGAGAAAGGAAACTTTCCAGGAGCATTGTTAAACACAATAATTGGGATTGCAGTGAATCATTCAATGTCCTAGGCATCTCATTGCTGTGGCTGGAATCTCAAGGCACCAATCCAGAATACATAGGAAATGTCCAGGAAATAATTCAGGAGTCCAACTCCTTATGATGTTCCAACTGATTGAGATCATGCCCTAGTACCAGCCTAATATAGAGCCCTGTACTTTCAGGTGTGTGAGTACTACTCTATACTGCTGCTGGTGCAGGTGACACATGTTTACTGATTAATTAAAATGGTATCAACCTATTTAATTTACCAAATAATATAGAGCAAAGTAGAGGAAATGTTAGGTTACTTCTGGCGTATTTGAATATGGAATATTTCATAAAGTATGTGTTACTTGTCCCACTACTGATGATGTTAATAAGTAGAAGGTAAGTGTATTATTTTGAATTCACCTTTTCATCTCTGGAAATCTAAATCCCAGGTGTTGAAAAATGCATGAAGATCTGATGGAAAATTAGGGGCTTTAAAGTTGCTATTAACTAGTATTGCTAATATGCTTATTAAAAGTTAGGATGAGTTATAAGTAAAATATGGTGATCAAATGTTCTATATATAGTAAAGATCTTCCACCAGCATATTTACTAAGTGCTAAATATAGATTATGGAAAAATAAATGGTAGGTGTCAATTGCTAACAAAAAAAGCTGGTGTACTTATCTTTTCTTTGATGTTCCACATCCACTCCCTTAACATTGTAAAATAGGGCGCCAATCTACTATATTGAATTTTAAAATTTCCAGCATGATAGAAGATGACTTCCTGGTATCAGATTCATGAGAAACACGATCAAAAATACCTGAAGGGGGATATCATCAAGCACACTATTATGGCTTAGGAACTAGAATTATACTGCTTCTAAGAATGTAAACATCATGGCTGTGTGGCCTTACCCCATACAGAGGCACTGATGATGGGTTATTAAACACCCCACAGTATATAAAGCACGAATTTTTCTAGAATACACATCACAAGTATTATTAATACAACCAGAAAGATACTTTACTTCATTGAACTTCATTAAAAGTTCTACAGAACATAATATAACTAACAAACTCACTTTATCATAATGGGATACATCAGAATCATAACATATTGTCTAGCTGCACTGTTCCTCTACAGTTAATGTGTGTTGAGCAGACCCATAGAGAACACACAGACTCTCCAAGAAATGGAACAAGAATCACTTCAGCAGGAAGAGAATGACTTCCAACTCAAGTTTGCTATACTGAGCAGAAGCTCTGGAAAATATTTGACAATGCTTGAAAATGGCTCTGTGTTTGCATCTGGGGTTCCAGTGAGGGGGCAGTTGGCACCATCTTCACACTGGTACCTCCACATGTCTGGAAGTGTCCACAGATTAGATAATGTGCACAGCTATGATCACTACCTTGCAGTGGCTCACAGAGACAATGTCACTGTACTTGTGACACATGATATTAGCAAGCCATTCACTCTCGAGATGAGTGATCAGCAGAAAAATATATCTGAAGATGGAGATGCACAAAATACTACACATTATAATGAGACTACCTTCATTGCTAATTCTACCTCAATTTTTTCTGTCCTCGTAGAGTGGAACATTCATTCGGTTGACACGCTCATTAATAATGTGATGTTGGTGAGAGATGGTACTGATTGTTATCTCTGCTTCAACCATGAAGGCTATCCACAAAATAAGCTCTGTTCACTGCTTGAAATGAGAAATAACATTGATTTTGTGTTTGAGCCAATCTTTTAGGCCAACCATCCACCACCAATCTGAATGTTGCAATAACCAGGAGTGCGGGTTTATGGACAACTGCACTTATAAAAATGCATTGTATCACTTATTGACACACAGCACTATCTAAATTATACACACATAAGTTAATAATGTTTTATGTTTATAACTATGGATCACTTTTATAATTTTTATTCTATTATTCTTGTAAATGGGTGACTTAAATAGTCTGATAATAATCATGTTTCAGGAAATAAAGTACTAATTATAATCACAATGATGAAAATAGCTAATCTACTGTTATAAGGTTCAGATTTTGTATACTGCTCATATAACAAATCCCTGCTGAATTTGAATCCCCCCCCCCCCCCCATGAGTGTCATATGGTTCATCATCCATTGCATGTAGTATTTAAAGTGCAAGTTGCTGTTTGAGAGAGACAGAGAAAAGAAGGTTTAAAGTTTTAATCATTAATTTTGATTATTATAGATCTATGTATCAATTATTTCCTTGCTAGTATTAATTGACAATAGTATGCATATTGCTATATAATAATGTTATTATTTAGCATATTCTGCCATGTACATAGAGTAGACTGTGGATTGGTGTGCTGGAGCCAGTGCAGACATGGAAGAAGAAAAAACAACACACATACCATATTACAATTTAAAAATATGAAAACTCCCCACACACAAAATGGTCCACCTATTATAAGTAAAATGTTTCATCATCAAATAGAGAATGTAAAGGTATTCCTTATTTCTGTATGTTGGAGAAATGATGTCTCAGAGACCATAGCTGTCTTTGTTTGTGCTATTGGGTTATTAAGTTTCTTAGTTAATTGTTTGCAATACATTTTATTTTTTACTATTAGACTCTATGAAATACTTTTCAATTCATCTGAAAATCAATTGTAGTTATCTATAAACAAACTTTAACTAATACAATCCCATAACATTTTAAAATTGAATTTTTGAATACAATGATAGTATTGTTCTCTTCATTGTCTAAATTATACCTCTTCTGAGAAGCCATCATATCACAAGTATAAACAAACAAAATTTTAAATCTTCTTATCCTAAGAAGTGATTATATCAAACTAGCTGAGTAGGTTGGTTGTGCAGACTGAAAATTGGAAACCTTGGAGCAGTCCATACGATTAGTTAGCAGGAATAGTCATTCATTATTCAGGGTACTCTTACTCTTCTTCTTATTCTTCTTCTTCCTCCTCTTCTTCCTCCTCTTCTTTCTCTTTTTCCTCTTCTTTTTCTCTTTTTCCTCTTCTTAGTCATCTTCCTCTTTTCCATTTCTTCTTCTTCTTTATCTTCTTCTTTATCTTCTTTATCTTCTTCTTTATCTTCTTCTTCATCTTCTTCTTTCCTTTCATGTGAATAAATGAAGTCAAAATTAATGTGTGCGATGTAATAAAGTGGGTGTATTTTAATCAAGTATGTGAGGACATTTATCAGACATTTCATTTCCTTCCTACTTCAAAAGTGCTTCCTACTCCTATGGCACTATAAGGTTTCTGCCTCAAAGTGAAACTGCTTGCGATCTGTAGTTGGTGGGGGAAATGCAAACACACATATACATACAGACACTTCTGTATGAGATATGAACCAGTTCAGTATTCAGCTTTAGTGAAAATGGAAGCTGTGCAGAAATGTATTTCTAATAATAGAATGTAAACCAAATTAAATGGAGCATACTGATTATCATCATAATTCAATTTTATATTTAAGGTATCTTTATTTTTTATTCCCTGAAATAATAATCAAGATGCAGTTTCATTGCTTGAATATGTATTTTCTTTTCCAGTAATCATATAGGCATTGCTCTGTAATGAATTAAAATGACCAAGTAGGCTAAATGAGAGGTCACTCCACTATGACTGCCCTGTTGCTGATGTTCTTTCAGTACTATAGAAAATCTCAGGTTGTGTTCTTTCCAATGTTTTCATGCTATTTTTGATGTTAATAATTCTATAAGAATCAGAAATATGTCACATAAACCAAACATAATTAGAGATAATGGAGGGGTAGGGGTGTAGGGTGTAGTTAATCACATGATAGTGTTGAGGTAAAGGGTCAGGGAAAAGGTGTGGGGAAGAGTGTGGCAAAGTACAAGATAAGTGGGTAAAGGTTTGAAGTTTTAGGTTTCAGAACTAATTACACTATTGTTTATAGCAATTTATACATTTCTTCTTTTTTTAAATTTTTTTATTAAGTGAGCTAACCATAATATCTGCTCTATTCTTCCATTGTGTGTACATGCTGTGTGTACCCAGGAACACAACAACAAAAACGGAGCAAACTGTCCAGCACATGGACACAGACATTGAAGCAGGTACACAATGGTAATCAACTCAAGTTATAACCGAGATACCCTGAAAAAACACAAATTTTGTATATTTTTTTCATCTAGATCTATTAAATTTTAGTTTTGATAGTCACTTTGAACAAACTACAAGTTTCCACAGGACATGCAGAGCCATGGCCACAATCTTGCAATGGCTCCCAAAGATGATGTCACTCTTACCTTCTGCGAAAATTCTACAATCTGAAATGGGCATTATTATTTGATATGAATTCAAACGAAAAGTCACTGAGAAATTTAACACTCATTTATTCAATACATTTCTTCATTCAGTGAATCAAGGATATGTTATGTTAGATTAACAAAATTGCAATCTTATATCTCTTCATGAGACATGGAGGTACTGGTTTCCTACAGTTCTTGTATATTTAAAGATCTAGAACATGTGCAATTTAAACTTGATATTGTGTATTTATCATTAAATGTACTATCAACCATTATTTGACCATGGCAGCAAACTTGAACACAAGTTTTGTCAAACATCTGTTTGTTGTTGTTTTTCACCAATATTTTGTTAGTGTTTAGTTATTTATTAATGCATGACCAGATAGACCTGAAAATGCTTGTGATGTTTACTCGGAGTATATATCAAAGAGCACTTTTTAAATTTTTTATTTTGCATGAACACTGATGACACATAAATATTGCTGAATATTGTAGTGTTTGAAATGAGTGGGGGGGGGGGGGGTCCATAGCCCGTTCAATTACTCCTTTCAAATCAGGTTACATTTTTCTGGACCAAAGTAACTGTCTTTGGTAGGTATGTGGATAGCAAATATAAATTGGAAATCACTGGCACTTGCTTGTGTGGCTTACTTTCATCTTAATGAGTACCTCAATACTTTAATTTAAACATATCTGCCGTTAATATGTAAGTACGTTAAGAACATGACCAGACGTAACATGTAGGGATTATTGATACTAAAACTAATCAATGGGACAAACATGATACAATTAATAAACACTTCTGGGACAGTAACATTAATTTTTGGCAGTGAAAACAACTTGCAGTGAGTGAGGCTGATAAAACAAGACTAGAAATGTCCAATCATAAACCCACTCACTTATAAGCTCAATGGTCACTAAGATGTCATAATATATACGTAATATGATGTAACTATGTTCCTGAGGAAGTTTCTTAAGAAGAACAACAAGATCAACAACAAAGTAACACTTAGACTCTGTGATATGTGAAATGGTGGGTAAAAATACACCCATGGCCACACCAGGGATGGATTAGGGCACCTCACTACATATCATCTTGAAATATCATTCAGATCAGGTGGCTATGGGCGTAGCTTTGTCAATATGTGTAGTTTTATCAATGGGTGTGTAGAAGATTCTAACATTGATTAAGTATGCATTAATCATTTGTTAGAGTGTTCCATGTCATTAAACCACATCCATTAATGAAACCACACCCATAACCACCACATCCTAATCATAATTTCTCAAGGACGTGTAGTGAGGTGCCCTAATTAATCCCTGAAAGTTTCATGAAGATCCCTCCAGAGGTTTGGAAGAAGTTAAGAGTCCGCACATACAGACAGATAGGCAGACATGCAAAAGACAAACGAATCATGAACTATAGTAAGATTAGTACTTCCATTAAGTAATTGTAATTGAATATTAAAAGTAAATTGGTAAACAGATAGAAATATGAGCACATACAAGGTAAAAACATAATAAGCTTTAGCTATGCAGCTTGTAAAGGTAGATAGGTAAGAAAAATACTGCCATAAATTCTTATATGAAAATAATTCCACACCATCCAATCAGATCTTAGGTTCTCTAAATCTCAGTAGTTTTTCACAAATAGAAAAAAATATACAGATAGGGAAAGAAATGCAATTTATAATTTAATTATGTTAAAATGAACCCCCTCTCTCTCTCCAAGTGGTCATACAAAATTTTATCCCTTATCAGTCCAGCTGTCCTCTAGAGAAGAAAAAAAGGTGGGGAGGGGGGGGGGGGGGGGGGGGGAGGGGAAGAGCCCAGACCTGGATTCAAGTTCACGCTTAGTAGACCTGTGCCATAACCATTGGATCATGGTGTTGAAGGGTTTTTTTTTGTTTTTGTTTTTGTATGAAAAGTTTGAATTCCATTTTCCCTACCAGTCTTGGTGGCACTAAATAACCTATTTTGGTTACCATGTCTTGTGGAGTCTGCTCATAAAGTTTGATTAAGATCAATGCAGAAGAAGTATGCCTGAATCACATGCAAATAGATATTTTTGTCCTTAATATTTATATTGTGGACACACACACACACACACACACACACACACACACACACACACACACACACACACACACACACACACACACACACACACACACACACACACACACACACACACACACACACACACACACACACACACACACACACACACACACACACACACACACACAATGTTTTAATGAGATTATTCAAGCTGGGGCATTTATAGCCAATGTCTCCTTTGGTTGATTGGCTTTAATAAGTTACAGAGACCAATAGACATGTGAGTTACTTCAATATTTCCTGATCGACCATATATCCATTTCCCTTCCTACTTGAACATACTTGAAATAGTCTAAAATATCTGATTTACTATTAAAGATCAATTTCCAGATCAATCACTTGTTTCCAAACAGATTCCATTTCCTGGATCCAAATAACCGTTCCAGGTGGATGCTGTGGATGGGAAATCTGAAGTGAAAATCACTGGCACCTTCTTCTTGTATGGCTTGACTTCCTCCTTGACAAGAATAAGTTAGAAATTTTTTAAATAATGCAAAGGTGAAGTTTAGTGGAGGTAAAATGTTTGCTATATGGTTCCATATTCCTTATGAATATACATTCAGCTATATTACTAGTTCTGGAAGTAGTTCACAATGGCTTCTGTGGGTGGTTGATACATGTAGTTGTGTGGGTGCCCAAGAGAAATCAGTTTCTTATTATTTTTTTCAGTACATGTGAGCTTATCTGCATATTACAATACCTTTTTTTTTTTACAGATGACTTTTATGGTTTGAAACAATTACACACCCTATACAGACTCATTTGAATCATGCAGTTAAAGCATTATCACAAGTCATGAACTCTGTAGTTATTGTGTGTATCTATACACAATGAATGTGTAGAAAGTTTTAATTGTGTGAGTTAGCGTAAGCAATAGAAGTAATCAATGACATTTAGACAGTGCCTGGAAGAGTTTGGAAATTATATAAACTTTCCTGTTCCTCTATCATTAACTTAGGAATGTAGTCAAATGAGACCTCCAGCTGGTTTGAAGGGCTTGCCATGAGCATTTTCTTTGCTGATTATTCTGTCGATCAAGTTTGTGAGTGCAGAAACCAAATGATGGATAAAATATATAAATTTGAAAGCTACATTCTTTTCATATCTTTACCAGCTACATGATCTAGAATAAGGGCTTAATTTGTGAATATAATCACGTAGACTTCGTGTCTGGTCACATGAGGTGTAACAAATAAATAGACATGCATAGTATTCATATAACTATTAAACAGTATATATGAACGATACACTACAGCTGATAGACAACTACACTGCTTATGCGCTTCTTCATATGAAGAAGTTTTTTTCTCCACAAACTTATCCGTTGCATTCTCTAACCCTTTTCCATAATAAATTTTATTTGTTAGCGTTAATGAATGAATGCAGGCTCTCTTTTCTCTTCCATAGCTCCATGCATCACAAGTTTGGAAAGGTATATTCTATCTATAAATCATGTGTTGTCCTATGCATAATCCAGCTAGCTATATCACTGTCAACAGTACATATCATGAATGGCAGGTCGAGTCGGTCTTTATGGCTGGGAATTCCTTCTAAACAGTGGAACAATTTTGTTCCATTGGCAGAAAATTTTGGATTAAGGTAAAAAAGTTGACTGATAACACCGGCAATTTAAAATCAGCACCAAGTGGTCTTTGAATTCTATTGTAAACTGAGCTGTTCTCCTATGAGGTACTCTTGTAGCATATCCACTTAAAATAATTATTTTTAGAGATTTCAGTAAACAGATTCTTACTCAAATTCATGTAGTGCATGTCTGTTTGTCTGTCTGTTTGTTCGTGCATGACACATCTCCCAGAAGCCTATAGACCATCGCCCTGAAATTTTCAGGGGTTAATCAAGGCCCACTGGCCCAGTTTAGGAGAATTTGGTTGGGCTGGGTCTACAACCAGTAAATAGACTTTCCTATTCATTAGTAACCACAAATTTGTAATCTGATCCCATTCAGAAAAACATTACTGCAAAATGTTATGCTTGCAATCCATACCATAATCTATTCACACACGAACACACACAATCACAAATTACACCCAAGTAGGTTAAAGAGGATACTATTAACTAGAGGTGCATCCCCAGCTCTGTCTTCCAATTAAAGCACAATCCTATCAATTCAAAATGGTCAAGGGTTTTAATATATTTGATTTAGATTAGTTAAATTACATATATGGGGCATTTCCCCACTAACCCCACCTCCTCTTAAACAATTAAGCAAACTGAACAAGTTTGTAACTACAGGACGCAGGAGGTAACTGCCTATAGATTCAACCCTCCCTAAAGCTGGACCCCCCCCCCCCCCCACCGCATCAATTTAACTTTTATTTCATTGTGGCTTAGATATAGGGTGGGTTTTTCACTAATGCTCTCAGTTGTAAGAAGCTAAAACTAGTTTTGTGACTTGCTCATCTGAAGAGTTTCTTTTCTTCTAGTAGTCATACTTTCCAATTACCCCCTTCCAATTAACTTCAGCACGGATATTACCCCTGCCATTGTGTGAATTATTTATTGGATTAATTGGTTAAGAAGTAAAGACTTCCATTTTTTAATTGAAATTATTGTTTCACTATGTCTTGGTACTACAAGCTTTTCTGATGTGTTTGAACATTCTTAAGGTTTCCATGGTAATGGTAGAGTTCAATTATGTGTTTCCTCATTTCTGATTGATCAAAATGATGTCAAAAGATTGTTGCTCTTGTTATCTTTTGGATTCCATTCAATTTTTTAGTTCCTGTAACATGATCTCCATTGTAATGTGATCTGTGGGTCCACATTTAGCGGGAAGAATGTGAATAGGAAGTGATACTATAATTTACGATTTGTCTGTGTGTATGTATATTTGCTATCTTCTCCTAGACACTTGGGCCTACCAGGCTTAAATTTTCAGGGGGTGATAGGGTTTATCATGGGGGTTTTTAGCAAGTTTAGTGAAGATTGGAGTAAAAATCTGCCCATAGGGCTGAAGAGGCCAAAAATGGTCTTTGGCTAGAAAAACTCATGGAGCTACTGGTCTAAAACTCGTTATGCACACACAACTTGGCTCTGGGAGTAACATGGGATGGGTCCCACTTGGCTACACCTCTCCCTCTTGGTGTGTAAGGTAAAAAAATGCCAAAAATGGTATTTCAATAAAACACTTGAACCTAGATAGTTATATTCACGAACCCTTGTATATTTGATGTGTTGTCTTTAAGGCCATACCACTTCATGCATTAGTATCAGACCAAAAATAGAGCCAAGAATGGTACTATGCCAAATAATTCTTAATTCGTACATTTGTTAATTTGTTTGTTTCTTTGCTTGTTAGGTAAATACTCCTAGACAATTGGGCCTAAAGGGCTCAAATTTTGAGATTTTGTGGGAGTCACCCTGGGGACACTATGACGAAGTTTGATGAAGATCAGTTTTTTTCGCTAACTCCTCCCAGATGATTAGGCCTAAAGCCCTCAAATTTTCATGGTTTGATAGGGGTTACCCCAGAGACGTTATAACAAAGTTTGGTGAGGATTGGTTTGTTCGCTAACTCCTTCCAGACATTGGGCCTAAATGGCTCCAATTTCAGGGATTGCTGGGGGCACCCTGGTGTGGTTCTAAAGAAGTTTGATGACAGTCAGAGTAAAACCTATTCTCACCACGCTTGGTCAGCCCCTTGACCAAGCTCCTTCAGGGCTTCCCTCCCTTCATAAGACTATAACAAAATATTGAAACAATTTTGGAACTACATCAGGGAAATAAATATCTGTAGGTGTTTTTCGCTAGTATTGTGAAGGGAAAAAAAAGAAGGTGCACTAATCCACTGCACTAAACAAATAAATACCAGCATGGTAGAGGATGACTTCTTGGTGTCAAAGTCTTGAGTTATTGGTCCACATACCTGAAGTGGATGGCTTCAAGCATACAGTTATAACTTCAGATTGTAGTGCTTCTTAGGGTGTGAATATCATGGCTCTGTGGCTTTCCTCTTCCAGGAGCAACTGATGTCACAATGAACATCCCAACAATATATAAGCATAAATTGTTGTAGAAGACTCATTCACAACAGCTATTGCTAATACAACCAGAAAGATACCTTACTCCATCAAACTTCATAAGACTCAACAGCATATTAATTCATATCAGCAGCAATATTCACTTGATAATGGGATGCATGAAAACTGCAACATTTTGTCTAGCTGCACTGTTCTTCTACAGTGAATGTGTGTTGAGCAGACCCATAGAGAACAGACAAGATCTCCAAGAAATGGAGCAAGAATCACTTCAGCAAGAAGAGAATGACATCAACTAAAGTTTTCTGTACTGAGCAGAAGCTCTGGAAAATATTTGACAATGCTTGAAAATGGCTTTGTGCTTGCATCTGGGGTTCCAGTGAGGGGACAGTTGGCACCATCTTCACACTGGTACCTCCACATGTCTGGAGGTGTTCACAGATTAGAGAATGTGCACAAACATGATCACTACCTTGCAGTGGCTCACAGAGACAATGTCACTGTACTTGTGACACATGATATTAGTAAACCTTTCACTATCGAAATGACAAGTGATCCACAGAAAAATAATTCTGATAATGGAGATACATGACAAACTATACAGCATAGAGACTATCTCCAGTGAGAACTCTGTGTCAACATTCGCTGTCCTCATAGAGTGGAACATTCATTCAGTTGACACTCTCACCAATAACATGATATTTGTGAGAAATGGCACAGACTGTTATCTCTCCTTTGATAGTGAAGGCTACCTACACAATAATCTCTGTACCATACTTGGCATGGGAAGCAATGTGGATTTGGTATTTTCGCCAATATTTTAGCCCAACCAACCACCACCACCATACAAAACATGGCAACAATCAAGAGAACTGGTTTATGGACAACTACACATATTAAAAAAAAAATTATTGCATCATTTATTACCACTATATCAATATATATTTTTATATAATTCATTCATATAGAGTCTGTGATTATGGATCACTTCAATACTGTACCCTCTACTATTCTTGCAAATAGTTGGATCATATATTGTAACAATAATCACGACTGCATGAAGAGGGAAAATTCTAATGCATCATGGCAGGCATTGATAGTCTGAACAGCCAGACTTGGGTGGTACCTTTTCTGGGGGAGAAAAAAATTCTAAAAAAATCATGGTCCTGTTTTGAGGTGAAAACTCATTTCAAAGAAAATTTAAAAAATATAAATCATTTTTAGTTTTGGATAGTAAATTACATTCTTCAGGTTTTCTGGAGTGGATAAGTGGTTGCGTGTTAGTACCACAATCACAGTGGCTATTCTTTGAAATTAAATGGTTTAATAAACACAAATTAAATGAACCAGGAATAGGGACACCTAGCTTGCACATTAAAGGAGAAAATATACTGTACAGAAAAGGGGAGAGAGAAGGAAAGTTGGCTCAAATTCTGAGGGAATGGCAAGCATGGATGGATGGAGGAACAAAATGTTATTTATGGGCCATTTCATTTGGCTACATCCAGGGCTAGCTACCATTCTCATACCCAAATAGCCATCAACACATCCTCTGATCAAAAGGCAACAGATATTGTAAACCATGAAATTCTTAATAATTGATTAATTTATTATTCATGATCATGTCATTGATAAGTTGTGGGAACTTGGCGGTAATATAACATAAGCACTACAGTCTGAAAAATTCAATACTTTAAGACTTCATCACATGCCCATGCTAACTTCAACTTATTCAAGACAATAACAGGGGAATGTAAAGATTTCAGCTACATGATTGTAAGCAACTTCATTTTGGATAGGAACACAAATTAATGTGAGGCACTGCATCCACTAAAAAAGAGAGGATAAAACGTGAGCAAAACAGTCTAATGAAGTCAATACTTGACATATCTATCCATAAAACATGCCCACCCCTCGACATGTCCTACCATAAGGACATATTCTCCCCTCAGACATGTTCTCCCTGAAGTCATGCATCATCTAAGACATGTTCTTCTATGAGATATGTCCTCCCGTAAAACATGCCCACCCATAAGACATGTTATCACATAAGACATGCCATCAAGTAAGACAATCGTGTGACCACAGCCCATCAAAGGTGGTCTAGCTTCCCAGTTTACTCATTTATTTACTTTATTGGGAAGATTTGTTATTCTTTTAAAAAAATTGTTCAAAAGTGAGCATCTGTGTGTTTCATTTGTCGGCATTATTGGGAGGTTAATGAGCTGTGTTATAACATAGATGATTAGGTAAATGTATAATCACATACACTTCCCCCCCCCCCCCCCCGTCTGTTCATTCACTCTGATATCTGCCACATGCCAGCCAAATTTGGAAAGAACAAGCCTAACATATAGGTGGATGCACATGGTACACACACACTCTCACACAGAGTCATGGTGCAGCACATATGATGGACAAGAACATACTGCAGCATAAGTTCAAAGTGAGAGGTGGAGTGAACAATGATCATGGCAGGCAATTAATAAAATGCAGCATTGTGAACTCTCTATGTAGCTGTTAGCTGAAGCCCATGATGGATTCAAGGTGATTTGCCAACTTGTAGGATTGTCCAGGTTCATACACGGCCCACTCTATGCCTGCCAGTTTCTCACAACACCATTCAATTTTCTGTATATACACACACACATGCACACACAAGTATTAATATGACCACCTCAGAGAATCCAGTCTGCGGAGTAGTGTGTGTGTGTGTGTGTGTGTGTGTGTGTGTGTGTGTGTGTGTGTGTGTGTGTGTGTGTGTGTGTGTGTGTGTGTGTTGACAGGGTGCTTACTGAGGTGTGGTATGGAGGAGGTGCCCTAGTGAATGCAACTCTTCGGCTAGTTCTGTTTGGTGGTTGCCCATGAGTTGCTCATTGACCACGACCAGAGGCTTCCTCTTAGCAAGACTCTCCATAATGATGCCAGAACCTGTTGAGGATGAGACAGAACCACTTTACCTCCTCCTCCATAAACTACCAAAAAACTGCCCCAAGTCAAGCAGGGAGTGATGCTTTCACACCTGACATTGACTGAGTGTAATGCCAGTACACAGTTTGCCATGCCCTTGCAAGCACACACGCATGCACCAGCACACTCATTGCACGCGCACACACACAAAAACACACTCATTACATGCACACACACCCATTACACACACACTCATTACGCACGTGCACACACCCATTACACACACACCCATTACGCGCACACACATGTATGCACACGCATTACACACACAAACACCCACACATGCACGCAATGACATTATTAGGACTATCTGTACTTTCAATTCTTCACTTGAAGGAATAGTGCCCCCCCCCCCCCCCCCAGTGCCATCTTTAATATCTGAGCAGTGACCACATGCACATGTGAACTGGTTTGCTACAAACCACTAGATCTCTATGCAGTAAATTATGTATGTAGTTTGGGCCAAGACTGAAACAGGCAAACTACAGCATTCAGTCTCTGTGGTGGGAGGGGAAGGGGGAGAGAGAGAAAGTGTTGACACACATTTCACAAATACCAAAATAAAAATTGTGTGTGTGTGTGTGTGTGTGTGTGTGTGTGTGTGTGTGTGTGTGTGTGTGCGTGTGTGTGCGTGTGTGTGTGTGTGTGTGTGTGTGCGTGTGTGTGTGTGCACATTCGCATGCAATATGTGCAGCCTCCTTCAACTCCTGTATGGTATTCACAATAAGCAGAAGTGGAGGCCATGGAGCGATAGCCCCTATCTCTCTCTCTTTCTCTCTGTCTCCCTGCTACCCTACTCCTATCCCCCCCCCCTGCCCTCCCTAATACCTCCATGGCTGATGATAAGAGAGGCCTCCTCCATATCTCTTGCTAGTGAAGCTTTGAAGCAGTACCAGGTCACAGGTAATCCTGTAGTGGGAGTGGTTTCAGGGACATACTTGCCATGTCCTATCTGGACTGTGAGTCTGGAGTAGCCGTCCTCCACCAGCAACTACACCACAACACATGAACACATCATACTGCAACTGACCATCTGTTGACCCTTTACCCACCCTCACTAGGACCATGTGCTTTGTGCTAATGTTAAAACACACAACCAGTGTTTCCAATCTACTAAAACTGGGGGCATTTCAAACTGAGAATATCAACACCACTAGATATTAACATCCTATTGATCGATGATAGAAATACAAATACCCACAGATTCTCTGAACTAAAAATGGAGAAGCAAGTTACATGCAAATGCCTTTACTTTTATGTAGTGTTACTACAGTGCACCAGCTGTGAAGAATGTAGTGTGACAGCTGTGAAGAACAAAAAATTTAGGTGAGCATATCTTTGAGCACAAACTCCACCCCTTGCATGTGGACACCTGAAACTGGCGATTGCTTAAAAAACTTGACTCTGGGATGAACAAGGGCAGGGTCCCACCAGGCCATACCTGAACCAGTGGGTATGTCAATGTTTTTCTGTTTCTTAGACAATCTGTTGGCATGATTGTTGCAAGTGATGTAGCATTTTTTTTCTTTTTTAATTTATTTTTTATATATTTTATATCCTGAGGCTAGGGTCTACACCAATTATTAATTTAATTATTTCATTTCTTTTTCAATTGGTTTCTTCTTCTACTCTGCAGACCAGACCAGAGTGTGTATGGTTGTCCACACAGAGTGCATGGTTGTCCACACAGTGTGTGCATGGTTGTCCACACAGTGTGTGCATGGTTGTCCACACAGAGTGTGCATGGTTGTCCACACAGAGTGTGCATGGTTGTCCACACAGTGTGTGCATGGTTGTCCACACAGTGTGCATGGTTGTCCAACAGAGTGTGCATGGTTGTCTACACAGAGTGTGCATGGTTGTCCACACAGCGTGTGCATGGTTGTCCACACAGAGTGTGCATGGTTGTCCACTCAGTGTGCATGGTTGTCCACACAGTGTGCATGGTTGTCCACACAGTGTGTGCATGGTTGTCCACACAGTGTGTGCATGGTTTTCCACACAGAGTGTGCATGGTTGTCCACACAGAGTGTGCATGGTTGTCCACACAGAGTGTGCATGGTTGTCCACACAGAGTGTGCATGGTTTTCCACACAGTGTGTGCATGGTTGTCCACACAGTGTGCATGGTTGTCCACACAGTGTGCATGGTTGTCCATACAGTGGTTCCCTCAGCTGCAAGATAGACAAGATTGACCACCTGTGGCCTAGGACTTGATGGTGAATGGTGTCCGTAAGATTAAGAGTGACTACCCAGAGCCTACCTACCCAGAGCCTACCTACCGAGGGCCTACCTACCTAGGGCCTACCTACCCAGGGCCTACCTACCCAGAGCCTACCTACCCAGGGCCTACCTATCCAGGGCCTACCTACCCAGGGCCTACCTACCCTGGGCCTACCTACCCTGGGCCTACCTACCCAGGACCAGTTTGCACAATGCTGGAGAATGAGTGTAGTGGCAGCCACAGCAGTACACAGACAAGGCTGACCTTACAGTACCAGCATTAGCAATTTATCTCATTCCAAATACAATCAAATCACTCATTCACAATTCACACCCACAGTTCCATTCAGGTTGCAAAGAGGACCTCTGCAGTTAGGAGGAACTTCCTCTGTCTCATTTCATTGATGATTGAGATGTAGGTTAGTTACAGCTATGAGATATACATTAGTTACAGCTATGAGATGTAGGTTAGTTACAGCTATGAGATGTAGGTTAGTTACAGCTATAAGATGTAGGTTAGTTACAGCTATAAGATGTAGGTTAGTTACAGCTATGAGATGTAGGTTAGTTACAGCTATGAGATATACGTTAGTTACAGCTATGAGATGTAGGTTAGTTACAGCTATGAGATATAGGTTAGTTACAGCTATGAGATGTAGGTTAGTTACAGCTATGAGATGTAGGTTAGTTACAGCTATGAGATGTAGGTTAGTTACAGCTATAAGCCCTGTCCACATCTGTGTGGGCTGACTAATTGGCTAGGCAGATTAATTGGTTTTCCTCTACTATGTATAGAAATGGGGTATTCTATTTTCTGGTGTGCTATGTTGTTTTATTATTTTCCCTCCTCAATGTCATCGCACAAAGGGAGGATAGAGAGGGAAAGAGAGCTGTTGGTAGCTAAACTCCTAAGAGCGAACATCAGCAATATAGCCTCAGGTATGTTCAATAAATATGAGCCACTTGAAGCCTACCCTTCTAAAGGTTTTAGGTGAAACCATGTTCACCATTGGGATGAAATCAGGTGCAGTGTGGACACTTAGAACCCACTCCAGACATGGGTGAAACTGGTGGGATGAAATCAGGTGCAGTGTGGACACCTAGAACCCATTCCAGACATGGGTGAAACTGGTTTTTTTGTGCAGTGAGAGTAGTATCACTTATGGACAGGCAGACACTTGTGAAATATATTTAGTTCGATTTTTAAAAAAAATTACATTTAGTATGACAAACATTAGGCACTGGTGGTGGTGGTGTTTGGTGGTGGTGGTGTTAGGTGGTGGTGGTGTTAGGTGGTGGTGGTGTTAAGTGTATCTACACATACAGACATTTTAGCAGATACCTGCACATATATGTAGACACACAATACCGTATTTAAAACTTGCTCACTCTCTCTGTACCAGTGAGCAAGGGGGGAGAAAGAAGAGACAGAAAAGAGAAAGAGAATTGAAAGGGAGGATTGAGTTTCAGCTATTTCATTCATAAGTTGACATCATTGTTCAAAATATTTGGGGGAGGGGGGGGGTCTGCCCCCACCTACCAAAAAGTGAGGGTGCTCAAGCCCCTCTAGCCCCCACCCTTAGCCGCCCTTGCAATATCTACCCTTAGTGGTTATCACGTGTTGCTGATGCAAGCCATGTAGCTATGTTTAGTAATTTTGGTGGCACTTGTGTCAGTGATAATCTTAGGTTGGGACCTTCTGCTGGTTATGGAGGTTTAAATCATCATGATGTAAATGGTAATGGTGGTCCTGATATTGGGACATCTAGCTAAACTTAATATGGAGGCAAGGCTTGCTGGGAGAAGAGGGCAACTTCCAGAAGTGATGATCTTCCAAAGTACTTGAAGGCACAATGCCCACTGTCAATTTCTATTGTCATTAGTGATGGTTTTGCTGATGTGAACCATATACCTGTAATTAGTACTATTGATGGCAGTTATGAAAATCTTAGCTTGGGATCAGTTGCCAGATGTACAAGTTTGAACCATCTTGGTGGTAATGGTGGCTCTTACAGTTTATCTAAAGAAAGTTAAGATGTTGTCTTCTTCTTTTCTTTTATTATTCATAATATGCTCACTACTGAAGTAATTGGTGTGGTAAATTCTTTGGATAAAGATCAAATCTTAGATTTTTTAAAACATTTTTTTTCCTGAAACTTTCCCTTTCCCCAAGGAGTTTATTTAAAGCTATTGCTTTCATGTGAAATGGCTATAAAATATTCTTGGTTGGTATATAATAAGTTATTGATTGGTGTGAGTAGCTACCCTAGCTTCAGCTAATATTATTGTGCAAGCTAGGATAGCTGCCCCGCTCCCTAGCCTATAAACAATTCTACCACTGTGAATAAACTAAGGCTACCTAACTGTGGTTGTGAGTAGCCAACAGTAGGTTCACACTCTCAGTCTCCCTTCAAAATAGATGGTATTAAATACTGGTCAGAGACTCTCTGTACCAGCAACTAACAATGATCTTTCCAATATTCAATATACACTATGACACTTTCAATTACTTATAACATGGACACTAAAATAAATAATGTGTTGCTAAAGTTTGCATATCATCCACCAGAGCACCGTTCTTTTTAGCATGACGAAAATTTCTTTGAGCTTAGATTTTAAGCAGTTGGATCTTTTTTAAGGCTCTGTTATGTTTTGTTCCTGAAGGCTCGCTATTATTTCACTCCTGGTTTAAACCAATAAGAAAGAGTATGCAAGAGCATGAAAATAGCAAATTTTCAAAAATTCAATTTCTCTCTCTCTCTCTCACACACACACACACACACACACACACACACACACACACACACACACACACACACACACACACACACACACACACACACACACACGCACACGCTGAGCATGATCATTATGATATATTTCCCATGTAGTGTAAACTGTTACAACAAAATTTAATCAATCAACATTTAACATTTAGGGAATCTTGAGCTGATAGGGACATTCCCACAAAACAAACATTCCAAACCATTTCACAGGCAACAAGATTAACTTGCCCCCTCCCAAAGTCGAGGTATGTTCACCATGTATCAGGCAGAGCAGCCAAGCATATAAAACCACTTGCAATGACCTCTTCCAAGAGATGGGGAAAACCACATGATAAATCCCTACATCATGTAGCTGGCAATTTAGACAATTTTGTTATTACAGTGGAAGGAAATTAATTACCTATAGGGCAGGGTTTCCCCCAACAGGTATAATTCCATGACTCCCTTCATTTTTTTGTGTTATTGTTGTCTTGATGATGTAATCTCTTTGCAATAGTTGTGGTTATCTTATTTTATCAATTGTTACCATGGTGACTTGTCTTATGTTTATTGTTGTTTTTGACAGGTAATCACAAGTGTGCCCAACTCATCAACAGCCACTTCAGTGTGGAGGAGTTGCGGCACTACTCCGGGCAAGTGTCCAGCCCAGACAGACCACACCTTCCATTGTTCCAGGCCACACCCCTCCATAGTCTCCTCACATCCATACACATCCATCCTGTGAGACTCCTCCTAGCTCTGGACTCACAGCCATACCTGTTGCAGGATGCCAACCACATCTCACACGTCCTCAAGGCACTCTCTCTGTGCTTCATTAATCAGCAACGGGAAGCGCACGCCCTCAAGGCTCACTACCTGTCGTACTTGCTGGAGCTGGCTCATAAACACACGACTGCAGCTGTGACCAGCAAGTATGTGTGTACATATGTATAGCATCACAGCTGCAGGTGTGGGAGGAGTGGGTGTGGGAGGAGTGGGTGTGGGAGGAGTGGGTGTGGGAGGAATGGGTGTGGGAGAAGTAGGTGTGGGAGGAGATGATGAGAGTAGGAGTAGGGATAGACATGGGAGTAGACTCCTCCCACTCTGCCTAATCACATTGCTGCCAGTCCAATATTCCAATGAATAGTTGTGGTCCATTATAGACTGGTACTCCATGAGATAGCTTGCACCCACCCACATTGATTCCTGTCACATGACTGCTAACTCATGTCATGTGACTGTACAGGATGCTGCAGTGCACAGAGGCAGGTGAGTGGGTGGAGACGGACAAGTTGCTTCGGCAATGTCTGCGGGAGTATCCTCATGTACACACACCACTTGTCAAACAGATGGTAGCCACCCTGGCAATGACACCTCCTGTAAGTCATGAGTGGTCCTTACTTCAACAAGAACCACTCACCCTCTCCATATGTACATACAACTGCTTCTATCAATGTCTCCTCCTAACCACAGGGCCAACCCCTCACCTCATACTCTGTCTTCACTTCTGCCATCGTCGGAGAGAGAGCGTATGTCATGTTTCACTGTGTGTGGTCAGGAGAGTGGTCGGAGGGTCGTAACCTAGTCTGACTTCTATCGTGTATTTTCATATAAAGTTCAGCTGTCACACATGTATGGTCACCATGACAACTGATAGATAGGTTGCCTATCTCTGACGTGTGTGTGTGTGTGCATGTGTGTGTGTGTGCATGTGTGCAGAGCCGAGGTTGTGGCTGACTCTTGCTGCACATGTGGTAGAGATGGTCCTCTGAAGAGATGCTCCATGTGCAAGAAGGTGTGTACCCTCTCCCTCACTTACATGGAGTGTTCTGATTGGTGAATCATCCATTTTAAATCACTAGACTATCCTGTGCAGCTTCACTTGCAAGCTGGCTGGGTTAGAACATTCATCTACAATTATTTTTGGCCCTCCACTGAGTCAATTCCCACAACTCAAACAGCATGACCATTTCTTGTCTTTTGATCAATGGCACTGTCTATTGTGGCTTATGTGGAGATGGGAGGAGTTATCAACTCTAGATGCAACCCTCTAACCTAGCTCCCACTTCCCTTGGAGTCATAACGATGTACTTTCCTTCTCTCTCTGTGACCTTTTCTGTGTGCAATAATTCCTCACTTGATGGAGCTCAGTGGAGTTCCCCTATTCTTGGTTCATTTGGTCATGAAAGGTAACCACTGTGATTGGGCCACCAACACACAACCACCCATCACTCTAGAAAACCTTAAATCTTTATTTCACCATCAAATGAGAATTAAAAAAAATTTTTTTTCTTTTTTAATTCCCATGTTCCACTGCAATTATGCAGTCTTGAGTGGAACGTTCTTTACTTTCTGCTAGATTTTTCTCTTTCTCTTTTCTGTAGATACTTTTCAGTTATCCAAGTAATAGATTGAATGTGGACCACCATACTGACACAAAACATGAACCCTTGCAAAATCTAAAATTAAAGGCTTTTCAAAACAGCTGCACCGATACAGCTGCTCCTACTATTCCACCTGAAATGGCTATCATTGGCAATTCTGCTTACTATGACCATAATTCCAATATATAACTAACCACACTATGGCACTCAGATCTTAATTTCAGTATTTTAGATACCTATATTGGCACACCCATCCTGTCCTGTCATAACATTGCCAAATTTGGTTATGTGTCCCTCCATATGAGGGAGCAAAGAAAGGAACCATTAGCACAGCAGTGGTTGCAGATCCCTCTTTCATTATCCGGTTGATATGGGTACTGTTTCTGCCACCCTGGAACTAGTTGTGTGAGTATTGTCATCCTGGCTGTCAGTTTCCTGATGCTGTCCGCCACACCTGTGCACTGCAATGCCTCCTCTGTTTCTGAACCATCCTTCACATACTGTACACCTCACTGCTCACTTCTGTTCACATACTGGCTTGCTTTGCTCTGCAGTACACTTGTGCCGCATTTTGTCACATTCCCTCCTGAAACATCTGCCACGCACATCACACTTGACATCCCTAGGCATGGTCGCCCTTTGCTGCAGCTGATATTGTTGGTAGGTACTCAGGCTATCACTATTAGCTGTGTGCCACTTCCCTCTATGGAGAGCCATTTCAAACCAGCTTCTTTCATGGATCTGTGCAGCCTTCATATCTCTCTTCACAAGATCTCTCCACCTCCTCCTTGGTTCTCCATGTGGGCGTGGTTGGGGAAGCCAGCTAAATAGTCTTTTTGTGAGTGTGATGGTCTGGCATCCTAGCTAGGTGCCCCAGCCACTCAAGACGGCGCTTTATGAGCTTGACAGTGATGGTCTCCTGGTCTCCCCACTGCTCTCTGGTCATTCTTGAGATAATTCTTTCATCCCACTGCCTCATGTTGGTGATTCCCAGTACTGTGCGAATGCAGCAGTGGTGGAATGCATTCAGCTGTTTTAGGTGCTTTCTGAGTAGAATCCAACACTCAACTCCATACAGTAGCACTGAGAGCACACAAACTTCTTCGTATACCTGCCTGTTGGTAGTAAGAGAGAGATTGATATTGGTGAAAACAGCCTTCCGCAAGGCACCAAATGCCTTGGAAGCATTGGCTAGGCACTTGTCCACCTCAACATTGATTCAACCATCTGCTGCTAGTCTGGCTATTCTCCATTGTAGATAAGGAGACTAGAATTTATGGAAGAATTTGTGTATTGAGATATCACATGTGAAACATAGAGCTGACGGTGTGTCACTCTGAGTAACACTGTATGTAACAATGCAGGCACATTGCACTTAAATTGACCAATGCTGCAATGTCAAACTAATGCATTGGTGACCCTTTACCACAACTGTTGGCACTGCATGCTAAAGGTAACAAAGGAAGTACCCACATTAGACCACACCCACACATTTATCTTTAATCATTCTAATTGGAGGGTTTAAACTGGGACCAAGGTATGTTCCTGTTGATGCTCCTCTTGGCCACTGGTATACACAACTTTAAATTTTCACAAATGCTTGAAACTAAAAATTAAATCCTCACTTTTCTGACAAAAAGAAATTTCCTAAACTAGTTGCACTCTATCAACAGATATAAAAAAATTAGGACCAGCAACTACAAGCCTTGTGGTTTTTTAAACAGATGATCAGGTAGCTTGAAGTGTTTGGAACCACATGAGACCCAGCAAGAAAGTCGGAAGCAAGCTGTAAATTTCTTTAGGAGTCATATTTCACAAAGAGCAACTTTAGAGCAACCATGTGCTCTGCTGCCAGCATAGAGCATATGAAATAGGCTACAAAATGATGTGCATAAATACACTCTGGTGATGTTGCATGTTGAAGTGTTTTGTTGTATTTTTGTGTGATATAAAAAATTATTTTTAAAAATCTGAAGTTAAACTTATCACAAAATTATAATTTAAAAACACAACAACCCCTAGTTGTATATCCCATTGGAAAGCTTATGAGCTAAGAATCTTAGAGCAGCTAGTGTTTTTGTTAGAGTTGAAAGGCAAAGAAGTTATAAGCCATTGGTGCTTCTCATGAATAATTAATGAGGTTTCTCTTCCTCCCCCTAATATATTAGTGTGCTGTAGTTATCTGTAGTAACCACTTTATGCCCACAGGTTTCCTATTGCAGCGGTTCCTGCCAGAAGTTGGCATGGACCCAAGGCAACCACAAGCAACTCTGCAAACTCTGGACTTGTGACCACAAGCCACTTCCCTAACATTTCTATGCTTTATTCAAATTAATTCCATGAGCTAATCTTTTATAATTTGTAAATGTTTGTAGTCTTATATATCTCTTTATTTATTTGTTTTTAATTTACTCCCACCCACTCACAAGGAAGATCAGGGAGGGGGGCAAATACCCTCATAATGTATAGTGTGGGGGCAAACATCTTCTTAATGTATAGGGTGGGGGCAAACACCCTCCTAATGTGTTGGGGGGGGGGGGGGGGGGGGAACACACTCATAATGTGTAGGCAGTAGCAGCTATGTGCAAATGTGTTCTTCATTAGACAGAATGGGGAGATTGCCTGTATATTGAATTAGCTGTTGCATATTGAGAGTAGTAGAAGTGTTATGTTGCCTTGACCATTTCAAAGGAAAACCACAGCTCAGATTTCTCTCAGTTGTAAATGAGATCAGCAGCTGAAGATACCATATCTTCTGTCTAATTAGTATGGAGGAGTGATTTCTCATGTGACCAAGTCTCACTGCTGTAGTCTACTGTTTACAAATGGGAGGACCAGTACCAGCTAAAAGTGACTGCAATTAAATTTTTGGGGGATAAGGTATTTCAAGCTTTCCCGCCAAACAGCCAAGCACTGAAAAGTCTGATAGCTACAACTCCAACGAAATCTTTCAAGTTCTCCCAAGTTTTCCATATATATATATTTTTTAATGATTCTTTGAAGAACCAGGTCAATACTCTGGGTAAGTTGTAGTGTAGTTGTAGTGTAGTTGTGTTCCCTTTAGGGATAAAATAAGCAACTGGGGATTTGCCATGGTTCTATTGCTAGTCCTTTCTACCAGGGCTCATAATAGACAGATACTTAAATCTGATGGTTTAATCTTGCAACATGATTGAATACAAAACCTCTGGTTATAATTAAAGGATAACTATTATTAATCTAGCAATGGGTCAAGAAAATGACTGCAGCTCCAAGGATTTCAATATCATCCTAAAAATGAAATTGGAAAATGCTTTGTAGATGAATAAAAAATATGTATTGTGGAGATGGTCAGTTTGTTTTGTTTTGTTGTTGTTTTTTTTTTTGGAAAAAAGAAGAAAGGATGCTTAAACAAAAGCATAATATATCTGATGGATTGTCTAAGGCAACTGGCATATATCAAAAGTGTCTCAGTAACATTCATACAGTTCCTGGCTAATGATTAAAGGTTTTTATCATTGATAAAAGTGTCACACCACTTCAAGGATTAAAATAAATACAAACTCCTTCAGTAATGAAGGAATACAAAGAGTGGTACATTTATTTTTATATCACAATGACCCCCCCCCCCCCTCCCACTTCTCTATGTTTCACAGTTGTCTTTAATGTAATCAACATGTTACCTCAGCAGTTTCACATCACAACTAAGCTTCTATCAATGGCATCTCAGCAGTTTTATAGCACAATGCCCCTCCATCTTCCATAGTTCTCTTCAATGAAGTGAACAAAATCTTACCCCATAAGTTCAATATGAATGTTTTAGTCTGCTATCAGGAGTGTCCATTCTAGCTCCAACAGAGTTGATGCTTTGTCACAGCTAAAGCTATTATTGTCTATCTAAATATTGCTTTGTGCTTCCCTATCTATTGAATGAACCTGGTTGTATGGCACTAGCAAGAAGCTAATTGTCAGACATCAGTTTTTCTCAGAGTTTCTGCTTCCCCAGTAGGCAAGGGACACCACTTCAGGCTGAGTTGGATGATATCTGAAATATTGGAAATAAGTAAATATTGAGACTTTTATAATGATTTTTCAAGCAGCAAAGTCAAAGCAAACAGACTTTAGTGCAAGTAAAGAGGTCTCACATGGTCACGTAAGTGGATTTGATGTGGTTAGGCTGTCTCACATGGTCATATAAGTGGATTTGATGTGGTTAGATATACTCAGATCTATCTGTGGGTGACTATACTTGTGGTTTATACAATTACGACTATTAGAGTCAGAACAGGATGGAAAAGTCTTAGCTTGATCCAAGACAGCGTTGTTGGGGAAGTCAGATCTGACTGTCCTGACATGATGATGCTGGGGGGTCACTCTTGTGTCAAGAGGCTCAAACTAACAGAATCCATTTGACACTCTAATTTGAATTCACCCAATGGATGAACAAATTTAACTGTTCACTGTTGATTGCTGTTGATAACATCCAATGCTTCATCAGCAATGATCTAAAACGAAGAAGGTATTGTTGCCTTCAATGAGTAACATGTTACAGCTGCAAAGTTTCAAAACTGGTTTTGCTTCTGTCAGGTGTATAGGTGCAAGTTTATTATTTGTGTGATTCTTAAAGTATGAATGAATGGGTATTTGGGCATCTTGGACACCAACAATACATATGATGCACAGCATTGGTACTAATGTAAAACATTTGGAAAAAAAAGGTGCTCTGAGATGGGGAGGGGCTCAGCCCCCCTTGTAATAAATTTGAAGGGCTGTTGCCCCCTCCCCTGCCCCCCTGTTTTCTCCTCCTCTGACATACGAACACACATACCTCAAATCAGAATCACCAGGCATGTCAGGTTAAGAAAGTCAACAATGGTATTTTGCCAAACCCTTGTTTGGACTTGACTAATCTCAGATTATTTCACCATGCTTTGAAATGTTCAAACTTTTACATCTTATCAGTGTTAGACCATGCTGTTCTGCAGAATTCAGGCACTGCATTAAAATATGTTTGAGGCTTCTTCAAGTTCAACTGCTGAGTTGGTATGACTTACCATGTTTGGATTTCACAGAGATATGTCTGTGCAATGCTTGGCAGCATCAAATATGGCCACACATTTTTTTTTGTAGGAGCATCATGCAGTTAAAATTCATGGACCTTCACACTTAATCCAAATACGGTAGAATTTTTGAATAAAAGACATGTTGGGACACACTCGTTTGTCCTTTGTAGAGAGGTTGTCCTCCATCGGAGGTCAGACCAAGATCAACCATTAAAGGTCTATTAATGTCACAATAGTAATCTCTCACGTTACTACAGTTAATTGGATCTACTTACTATTCTATGGGTAGTATATACAAGGATAATTTCCTTTCACTATTAAGAAAAGAGATAGAAAGCAATGAAGGCAGTGTTTTGTAATGTAGAATAAGGTACTTAATAATTGTGTATTCATGCTTTCTTTCAAGACTTAGAGGGGTACCTTTCTGTTTCTTGGAGGAACAATAACAATTATTGAGTTCATGATCCAAAATGAATTCCTCAATATTTGTTCTATATTTATCTTATTTTTTAAATTTATTTCTTGTGCCAATCTCACTTTTATGCACGTCTTTTTCCCTATGGGGGAGGCTTATAAGTTATTTGATCCCTAAATTCTACATTGACAAGCTAAAGGAAATCATGTGGAGAATCATCTGGAATCCTTCCCCTCACTCAGCAAGAGTCAAGACTCATAGCCTCATTAGTGTGTATCCTTTCCACCTCACTTAGCAAGAGTCAACACTCAGCCTCATTAGTGTGTATCCTTCCCACCTCACTAGCAAGAGTCAAGACTCATAGCCTCATTAGTGTGTATCCTTCCCACCTCACTAGCAAGAGTCAAGACTCATAGCCTCATTAGTGTGTACCCTTCCCACCTCACTAGCAAGAGTCAAGACTCATAGCCTCATTAGTGTGTATCCTTCCCATCTCACTTAGCAAGAGTCAAGACTCATAGCCTAAGTCAGCAGTAACCAAGTCTACAAGAAAAGAAATCACAATAAAAAAATTTATGCTGGATTTCGACAGCCAAACATCTTAGCTATGTAGCACAAACACCTCTGAATAGTGCAATGCTGTAAAGTATAGCATCACGTCAGTATATGATTAGAAGTCACTTTAATTGGCAAAAAGTATTCAATATTGAGGTCTAAATGGGTACAATCTTGTTATCTTCATAATGACTTGAAAATGTTTATTGTTAAAACTGAGTGAACATTATCCAATCACAGGGTAGAATCAGAAATACAACCATATTAACATACATCTAGTTTTCAAACTATAGATAAACAGCTAGTTTCAAAGACTCCTACTAGACAGTTGCTTTTCTCTTGGTAACGATGATTACAACAATGTCAAGATCAAATTTGAATATCTCTTCAGCTCCAAACTTGCTCTCCAGTTCACGTATTCCTTCCTCTATCTCCTCATCAGTCAACAAAGAGAGAGAAGACGCATATCTGCCACGTAAGCTCTTGTACCAAAAGAGTTTGGACAGCTCCACTGGTTTCTTCCACATAAAAATCTTGTGATTTAAATTATTTGAATCGAAGATTTTGCACAATTTTTTATTGTCATAAGGAGTCCACTTGTCACGAAAAGCTGAGAAAAAATAGAGGTTGGTGGGCAATGCCGAGCAATAATGCAAGTGCCCTCATCAGACATGTACTTAGCAAGGTTAGAAAATATTGCAGCAGGGTCTTGGAAATGTTGAATACAGTCGATCATCATCACAATATCCAGCGGGTAATTTGGTGCAGCAAAAAACTCTCCAGCTGTGGAGTGAATAGGAATTATACCGTCCCTTTTCATGGCGACTTGAAGCATCTTCAGACTAGGTTCAACGCAAACTCCTGGCTTTTCCATATCAAACTCACGTCTTAAAAGCTGTAAATAAATTCCTGTTCCTCCACAAATATCTAATATTTGGTCAGTCTTTTTTAGGGGAACGTGGTGCTTGATAATATCAACAATTGGAATCTGAAAACATGACATGTTGTCATCATAGTCGAAAGCTATTGCATCATAGTGATCTGTGACACAAAGAACAACAAAATTACGAGCCAAAAAATAATAAACCAACGAACACATTATAGAGTGAAGTTAGAATTTATCTTTAACCTCAATCAATACTAGCAACAACCCAATAATCCTGTATATAGCTTGAAAGCTACAATACGTTGCTGTTGATACATTCATAAAAACAGGAAATATCTTGGTATAATTAACAATTTGTCTGGAGATGGACATGTTTTGGAGGCTATTGGACGAGGAACAGTTTCTTTGAATATGAAATTGCCAGCAGCTAATTCAAGAATGTTTAAGCTATGTGATGTACTCTACGTACCAAATTGTCGTACAATCTTTTGGGCGTATCAAAGGCAGCAGAAGCTGGAAAGATGACACAGTTTACTGAAAATAAGTGTGACATAATTGGTGCAAATCAGAGAGTCATAGCTGTAGCAATCAGACAAGGGAGTCTCTACTATCTCAACCGTAATGCTCAAACAGTAAAACAAGAAATAAATATTACTGAGAGACAAGAGAGCAAAGAGTGCCTATGGCATCGACGTTTTGGTCATCATAGAATAAAAAATCTCCAGAAGATGTCAAAAGGAAATTTAGTTTCAAGTTTTTCTTTTGATATAAAAAGGGAAATTGATTTTTGTGAGATATGTATCAGTGGAAAACACCACAAAAGTCATTTTCCAATAAGTGGAGGCACTCGTTCAAAAGAGCTCCTTGGTCTAGTCCATAGTGATTTATGTGGAAAGATAAATACTCAATCATTGGGTGGAGCTGAATATTTCTTGGCATTCATTGATGACAAAACACGCTATGTGTGTGTTTATCCACTAAAACATAAAGATGAAGTTTTTGATCGCCGTTCGCCATTTGGAATGGAAGGCTAAAATTGAGAAATCAAGTGGGCAAAAGTTAAAAGTTTTTCGTACAGATAATGGTGGAGAATATACATTGACAAAATTTGAGGATTTCCTGAAATCTGAACGAATTCATCACCAGCACACAATACCCAAAACACCAGAACAAAATGGATTTGCTGAACGACTAAACAGGACTCTCATGGAAGCAGTATATTCAGTGTTGATTGATGCAAAGCTACCTCACAAGTTTTGGGCTGAAGCTTTGTCTACAGCTGTTTATCTAAAGAATCGAAGTTCTACTCAAGCTGTAAAAAGTATGACTCCGTTTATCTGGCCGGACTCCCTGCTCCCTTCATTGTGGCAACTGTCCTGTTCCATTCTATAATATAATACAAAAACCTATAATATAATACAAAAAGAACAAAACAATTTTGAAGAAAACACACCAAAAGAGCCTGGATCCTTCATTCAGAATCTAGCAAGGATAGTGGTAGATGTAACATCTGGCACCAAAGTGAAGCATTACCTTCTTTGGCGGATGTTGATTGGGGATCAAGGTAGAGAGAAGTGTGTTAATCCATCACAGTGCATTGTAAATTACTCAATCTGTATAATACTATTATACGCACATTTCACATATATTACTATTAACCTTGATGTCTGGTTGTCACATAGAGCTTCATACCCCCACATACTTATATACACCATGTCATAGAACCACTCTCATACATGTAGCTAAGAACTTTTGAGCTTCCCATGCAGGGATGGGAGTGGTGTGATAATGTTTTTTCTTATCATCCCTACCTTGTTTGTGAACTCTATGACAGTGCCACTATATTGTATGTACACCTTGTGTCTTACCATCCCTATATCCTTTGGCTTTTTTACTACTTTTTATTCTTGTTTCTGCTAATTTTTAAAGCTTGTAGCTGTTGCACCTATGGTCCTGTCTGTGGGTTGGCTCAGCGGATTCTTTAATTTTCTAAGTATCCTGTCATATTGTCCGGGCAACATGGAATTTGACCTGCCAAATCTTTTTTTTTTTTGGTCCTGCATGCAAGTTTGGAGAATGTTAATCTGAATCATTTTAGACTTCCAATTTCCCACAAACTACCCATAACTCAATCAACTTTTACCCATTTCACAGTGCACAACACTTCCTCTCTTTTAATCAGAGAATCTGTTGATGGTTGTGTGGAGATGAGGTGGTATACCAAATCTTTATGCAACCATGAAGAGTGGACAGATGAAAATTTGTTTCTTCAATGAAGCTCCCATTTTCCCCAAGAGTCAGACATCTACTCTTGCCACCCAACCCCTTTCCCTTTTGTTTACTTGTATTCTGTTAACAATTTATTTTAAAGAATAATATTTCGATTGTTAAACCAACACATAACCACCAAAACAGAATCACCAACACACAACCACCAACACAACCACCAACACACAACCACCAACACAGAACCACCAACACAGAACCACCAACACACAACCACCAACACACAACCACCAACACACAACCACCAACACAGAACCACCAACACAGAACCACCAACACAGAACCACCAACACAGAACCACCAACACACAACCATCAACACAGAACCACCAACACATAACCACCAACACAGAACCACCAACACAGAACCACCAACACAGAACCACCAACACAGAACCACCAACACAGAACCACCAACACACAACCACCAACACAGAACCACCAACACATAACCACCAACACAGAACCACCAACACACAACCACCAACACACAACCATCAACACAGAACCACCAACACATAACCACCAACACAGAACCACCAACACAGAACCACCAACACAGAACCACCAACACACAACCACCAACACAGAACCACCAACACAGAACCACCAACACAGAACCACCAACACACAACCACCAACACAGAACCACCAACACACAACCACCAACACAGAACCACCAACACATAACCACCAACACAGAACCACCAACACAGAATCACCAACACACAACCATCAACACAGAACCACCAACACACAACCACCAACACAGAACCACCAACTCAGAACCACCAACACAGAACCACCAACTCAGAACCACCAACACAGAACCACCAACACAGAACCACCAACACACAACCACCAACACACAACCACCAACACACAACCACCAACACACAACCACCAACACAGAACCACCAACACAGAACCACCAACACAGAACCACCAACACAGAACCACCAACACAGAACCACCAACACATAACCACCAACACAGAACCACCAACACATAACCACCAACACAGAACCACCAACACACAACCACCAACACAGAACCACCAACACACAACCACCAACACAGAACCACCAACAGAGAACTACCAACACATAACCACCAACACACAACCACCAACACAGAACCACCAACACAGAACCACCAACACAGAACCACCAACACAGAACAACCAACACAGAACCACCAACACATAACCACCAACACAGAACCACCAACACAGAACCACCAACACACAACCACCAACACAGAACCACCAACACACAACCACCAACACAGAACCACCAACACAGAACCACCAACACACAACCACCAACACACAACCACCAACACAGAACCACCAACAGAGAACCACCAACACATAACCACCAACACACAACCACCAACACACAACCACCAACACAGAACCACCAACACAGAACCACCAACACACAACCATCAACACAGAACCACCAACACATAACCACCAACACACAACCACCAACCACAACCACCAACACACAACCACCAACACAGAACCACCAACACACAACCACCAACACAGAACCACCAACACAGAACCACCAACACATAACCACCAACACACAACCACCAACACACAACCACCAACACAGAACCACCAACACATAACCACCAACACAGAACCACCAACACACAACCACCAACACAGAACCACCAACACAGAACCACCAACACATAACCACCAACACACAACCACCAACACACAACCACCAACACAGAACCACCAACACACAACCACCAACACAGAACCATCAACACACAACCACCAACACAGAACCACCAACACATAACCACCAACACAGAACCACCAACACACAACCACCAACACAGAACCACCAACACAGAACCACCAACACATAACCACCAACACACAACCACCAACACACAACCACCAACACACAACCACCAACACAGAACCACCAACACACAACCACCAACACAGAACCACCAACACATAACCACCAACACAGAACCACCAACACACAACCACCAACACAGAACCACCAACACACAACCACCAACACAGAACCACCAACACACAACCACCAACACAGAACCACCAACACACAACCATCAACACAGAACCACCAACACATAACCACCAACACATAACCACCAACAATCTACTAAGCCTACAAGGCTTATCATAAGCAAATGTTTTACTCTTGCATTTTGAGACAGTAGGAAAGTTTAAAGCTACTCTTCACTTTTTTTTTAAATCCATTTTTATTTAATTTTTTTTAATTTTAATTATTTCCTGTTATTTTTACCCCCCTCCCCCCCCCCCCCCCCCCCCTCCCAAAAAAAAACCATCTAGAATTTCTTTTAAAAAATCAAAGGCATTCTTTAAAGAAACTCTTCAAATATAGCTCAAACACACTCTCGGGATTTTGATATATCAATATAATCTGGAGAAACACTGGTAGCCAATTCATTTGTTATTTTTCCTTCTTTTTAAATTGTTTTTCATTTTGTTTTTTGTTTTTATTTATTTCCTGTCGCTAATTTCACTTTTGCTAGTACCTTCTTCCAACCACATTTTTCCAACTGAGGAGGCTTATAAGTTACTTGACCCCAACAAATTAACCTAAGATATGGTGCCCAGCAATAATAGAGTACAACCACCCACAAGCCCTAGCATGTGTAACAACTTGCTATCAACTCAGATACTAACTCTATTCCAGTAATTCAGAACAGCAGACAACCACTCCTCTTCCTAGCTTCCCCTGCCAGTGTCCCAGGTACACTGAGCATGTGGACTTATTTCATCACCAACAAGACCTTAGGAAACCATGACACCCTTAGCTAGTCATAACACCCTTAGATAATCATAACACCCCTAGCTAATCATACATAGGAAGTTATTTCACCTCCCATTGGAGCAGAATCTATTAGTCCCACCTCTACCCTTACCTCTCACTTAGTAGTGTCACTTGCTCTGTGGCCTTGAGTAGAGAATCCTCCCGTTGAGCAGTCACTTCAGCCAACCCTACCTGTAGGGGAAAAACGGATTAATCTTTTTTTAAAAACCAGAAATAATTGTCTCACCACACCCCATAGACCCACCTCACCCCAGAATAGTCTCAGCATAGACAGACCCTTAACCTACCCCACTTCCCTCTTTTTAATCCTTCTGGCTACGTGAGACTAACCGGGAGGGAAAAGTTCAATATTATTTTTTCTTTAGTGTTCAAAAAAAATTTTTTCCTGATTATATTACCACACACCAGGTCAGACTAGGCCTCTGTCTGGTCTGTAAAACACAGACCTGAAACAGACCAGACCTGAAACAGACCAGACCTGAAACAGACCAGACCTGAAACAGACCAGACCTGAAACAGACCAGACCTGAAACAGACCAGACCTGAAGAATACAAGACAATGACAGATAACACCTGGCTGATTTCCAGCTTGAACCCTCACAGCTGCTTCACTCAATTCCAACTATTTCAGAGTGATATTTTTGGCCTGGCTGTGGTAGACATTCAACCTTCTCTTGTCCCTTTTACTGAAGACTTTATGGACTGGCCAACAGTTACTGATGGGAGAACTTTGTTCCAGTCAAATGATTTCACATAATTGTATACAACCAAGTGGTTGATTTGAGAGTATATTGAACACTTAATAAATATAATTACCATTCATGATGAGGGGTGGGGGGGACAAACACCCTCCTAATGTATAGGGTGAGGGGGGCATACACCCTCTAATGTATAGGGTGAGGGAGGGGGGGCAAACACCCTCGTGATGTATAGGTGGTAGCAGCAATGTCCAAATGTTCCAGTGTGTTTTTTGTCAGATAGAATAAGAAGACTGGTGTGGAACACATGGAATGCCATAGCTCAGATTTCTCTCAGTTGTAAATGAGATCAGCAACTGAAGATACCATATGTTCTGTCCAATTAGTATGAAGGAGTGATTTCTCATGTGACCAATTCTCATGTCTGTCCTCTACTAGTTGAAGTTTAGAGGTCTCACTCACATGGTCACATAAGTGGATCTGATGTGGTTAGGTGGTCTCACATGGCCATGTAAATGGATCTGACATAGTCAAGTGGTTTCACTTGATCACATAAGTGGATCTGATGTGGTTAGGTATACTCCAATCTATCTGTGGGTGACTTCACTTGTGGTTTGTACAGTTAAAGCTATTAAAGTCAGAACAGGATGGAGAATTCTTAGCTTGATCCAAGATAGCATTGTCAAGTAAATCAGACATAACATGAAAGAAACAACCAACCTACCACCCAACCCACGGACCACTCAACAGCCCATGGACCACTCGACCAGCCCATGGACCAACCAACCAACCAACCAAGGACAAACCAACCAACTAACCCATGGAGCAACCAACCAACCAACCAACCCATGGAGCAACCAACCCATGGAGTAACCAACCCACCACCACCCACTATCCACCCAACCAACCTGACCATTGTGACAGACACTAATTGATGTGTTGATGGCTTGTATAAATAGTGGTGATAATTAGTTAATGTATTGGGTGTCTAGTTTAGTGTTGAAACATGGACAAAATCTGCAATTAAGTTATTGATTATTGAATGTATTGTTGTGTTATATTGCCCATAGGCAGCAGAACCATGGAGGCCATGGGGACACTGGCCCCATTCTGCCCCCATCCAACAACTGTCTGGTCAATGAAATTTTGAAGTTTGAAACTCAAATTTTCTCCTTCTTCAGAAAGTTACCTTGTTTACTAACTAACAAAGCTTATACAAAAGTGGAGGTTGTGGTATGTTATTGTTATATGCAGCTGATACTGTTGGTCCCAAGGTCAAAGTTTTATTTTTATTTTTATTATTCAAATCATGTGGGATTCGACTATCGTTTTGCAAAAATCCAACAAGAAATACATTTAGAATCCACATTTGCTCAAATCTGCAGACAAGTTTGGGGTGAAGTGTGGGGTGAAGTGTGGGGTGAAGTGTGGGGTGAAGTGTGGGGTGAAGTGTGGGGTGAAGTGTGGGGTGAAGTGTGGGGTGAAGTGTGGGGTGAAGTGTGGGGTGAAGTGTGGGGTGAAGTGTGGGGTGAAGTGTGGGGTGAAGTGTGGGGTGAAGTGTGGGGTGAAGTGTGGGGTGAAGTGTGGGGTGAAGTGTGGGGTGAAGTGTGGGGTGAAGTGTGGGGTGAAGTGTGGGGTGAAGTGTGGGGTGAAGTGTGGGGTGAAGTGTGGGGTGAAGTGTGGGGTGAAGTGTGGGGTGAAGTGTGGGGTGAAGTGTGGGGTGAAGTGTGGGGTGAAGTGTGGGGTGAAGTGTGGGGTGAAGTGTGGGGTGAAGTGTGGGGTGAAGTTTGGGGTGAAGTTTGGGGTGAATTTGATTGAAATTGCTTGCTGAAGTTAAGCACTGTTAGGTCTGCTCAGTACTTGAATGGGTGACTACCTCACAGTTGCTCAAATCTGCAGACAATTTTGAGGTTAAACTCTCTTTTTTGTTCACTTACTGAAGTTAAGCACTGTTTGGCCTGCTCAGTACTTGGATGGGTGACCACCTCACAGTTGCTCAAATCTGCAGACAATTTTGGGACAAAGCTCTTTTTTTTTGGTTCAAATACGCACTGTTAAGCCTGCTGAATACTTAGATGGGTGACCATCTGGGAACAGCAGATCTTGTGGGTGGTTTCCCTTTTCCCCCTATTTCTCCTCTCTCTCTCTCTCTCTCTCTCTCTCTTCTTACTTTACCGCAAAGGTCGAGATTTGATTCACTAAATTTGAAATTTCTTAACTCCTCACAAATTTACGCCTTCTCTTGATAATTACATATCTTTTTTATTATTTTTTGTTGTTGTTGCAGTAGTGGTATAAAAAGTTCTTGTGCGCAAAATTTTCAGTCAAGGTCATACATGTGCCCTTTAACTCGGTCTATTAAAATAAAAAATAAAAAAACAAGTACTGGTGTATAAACTTTTATCTCCAACTGCAATAACCCCTCCCACACCCCCACACCCCCTGCACCACCACTGGCTGCAATTAGAGCAAACTGACCAGGGATCTGGTTTGCATGAAGCCTCCATTTTGCAGGCATATCTGTTTGTGTGTAGATTAAATGTATATGTGGCTGTATCTTAGCATTGTTTTGAGGTGCAAATATCCCCCTATAAACATTATCCCACTGCTGATAGCAATACAGGAAGGGGGTGAATTCATTTTAAAGAAAAATTTTCAAAGTAGTAAATTATATTGGTTATTGGATAATGCACTTTCCAGCTTATTTTATAGTGGGTAAGCGTCTATGTGTTGGTGGCATAATCACAACAGTTATTCTATGTGGAAAAATGGTTTACAAAATTCAAATTATTCGATTTGGAATAAGAATAGGGGCATTCTATGCATGTTCAAATGAAGAATACTTGTAAACACAATGGAGAAAATGGGTGCTTGCAAGTTAGCCACCATATTTTTGGTCCAATCTCCAGCTGTTAACAGATATCTGGAATTCTGAAGTTGGCAGTCTGTATTGATGTACTTAGTTTATCAAAATATACTAGTGAAATTAGTATTGATTCCAAATATAATTGTACATATTCTGGAGTACATGTCCTTCAGGATGACATGTCTTAAGGGAGCACATGTCTTAAGGGAGGTCATGCTTTATAGAAGCAAATGTCTTATGGGAGGTCATGTATTGATGGAGTGCATGTCTTCAGGATGGCGTATCTTATAGGATGATGTATTTTACTGGAAGACAATCCTTACTGAAGGATATGTCTTACTTGAGGTATGTCCTATAGGAGGACATGTCTTGCAGATCGATATGTCTTACAGGAGTACATGTTTTACAAGAAGGCATATCTTACAGGATAATTTGTTTTACAGGAGGATACATCTTGTATGAGGACAGGTCTTACTGGAAAGTATGTCTTATAGGATGCCATGTATTACATGAGGACATGCCTTACAGATGGACATGTCTTGCAGGAGTACACGTACTATGAGTGGACATGTATTATTGAAAACATGATTAAAAGAAGGACATGTCTTACTGGATGGCATGTCCAACATAAGGATAGGTTTTATAGTATGACATGTTTTGCAGGAGGGCATGTAAACCTGGAGGACATGTGGTAGTGGAAGTCATGTCTTTCATAAGAATTTGTGTTATGGGAGGAAATGTCTTGTGGGAAGTCGTGTAGTATAGGGGACATGTCTTATGAGACATTATGTCTTACAGGAGGACATGTCTTAGAGTAAAACAGATTATGATAGTGACATGTTTTGTTAGGTTTTAGTTAATTGCAATTATACTTTTATTTAAAATCATTGGGTTACCCTTAATATCTGATATGTGTGCAGAAGCTGCAACCGATTATGCTGCTCTGAGTTTAGGCAATTGGTGCTATTTTTTTCTCCAGTAACTTTTTATTTGTTCTGAGACATGCCTTCTAAGCATTTAATGTTTGCTATGATCTTCTTGTGTGTGTAGGTTCTTTTTTTAAGGTCTGCTTGGTTGACCTTCTTTCACTTTTTTCTCTCTCTCTTTTTTTTTTTTTTTTTTTTTTTTTTTTTTTTTTTTTTTTTTTTTTTTTTGATAAGACAAATCTTCATGTATGCTTGACAAACACATCCTTTTAATTATTGTGGGCATGTACCTGCTTTAAAATTGTAGTTGGAATGAGCCTGACAATGATGGGAGGTCCAGTTGTTATCACACACCCCTAAGATTGATTTGAAATCTTTGATGGAATCATTTTTATTTACTACTATGTCTGTGGCCCTTTTAGCAATAAGCTCTTATTACACCGTATTTTTGCTTTCTTCTAATACTGTTCCCCCTAGAAATATTTTACAGCCTTTAATTTTAATTTTGTTATACAGGAATAGTGATGGCATGTCAAGTTAAGATTGTCAATAATGGTATTTTTCTAAACCCTTGTTTGAACTTGACTAATCTCTAATTATTTCACTATGCTTTAAAATGTTCCAACTTCTACATCCCATCAGTATTAGACCATGCTGTCCTGCAGAATTCAGGCACTGCATTGAAATATATTTGATGCTTCTTCAAGTTCTACTGTTGAGTTGGTATGACTTACAATGCTTGGATTTCACAGGAGTATGTATGTGCAATGCTTGGCTGCATCAAACATGGTCACACATTTTTTTGTAGGAACATCAGGCTGTTCATATTCATGGACCTTCACACTTAATCCAAATATGGTAGAATTTCTGAGTAACAGACACGTTGGGACACACTCGTTTGTCCTTTGTAGAGAGGTTGTCCTCTATCAGAGGTCAGACCAATATCAACCACTAAATGTCTATTAATGTCATAATAGTAACCTTTCATGTTACTACAGTTAATTGGATCTACTTACCATTATCATGGGTAGTATATACAAGGATAATTTCCTTTCACTATAATGAAAAGAGATAGAGAGTAATAAGGGTAGTGATTTGGATTGTAGAATTAGGCACTTAATAATTGTGTATTCATGCCTTGTGTCAAGACTTAATTGAGTATGGCCTTTTTGTTACTTGGAGGAAAAACAACAATTACAGGGTTGTTGAGCAAAAATGGATTCTTGGATAATGGTTTCAAATTTATTTCATATATATATATATATATTTATTTATTTCTTGTGCTAATCTTACTTTAATGCATATCTTTTTTCCATCAGCCAGGCTAATAAGTTATTTGATCCCAAAATCCTACATTGAGAAGCTAAAGGAAATCATGTGGAGAATCATCTGCTCATTAGTGTGTATCCATACCACCTCACTTAGCAAGAGTCAAGACTCATAGCCTCATTAGTGTGTATCCTTACCATCTCACCTAGCATTGCAAGAGTCATGACATATCAGCCACATTTTTCATGTATCATTATTCTTAGTGGCCTTTGTCCTTCTAGATGTCCATTTTCACTGAATTTACTGAATGCCCCTACTTTTGTCCATTGTTGGGAGTTATGAGGGTCCATAATCAGAAGTACTGACCTACCAGCTCTGTAGGGAATCAAACTGTGCCTTGCTGTTGTGTGTCCCTATTCCAGAGAGTCTGTTTGGGGAGATTCCACTCTACACCTTGACACTGGTAAAGATTGTCAGAGCCACAGGAGCTTAGAGATGGACTCCTCCCCAGTGACTCAGACTCCTCCCAGTGATTCAGAGAACTAACTGTGAAAGATAATATGAAGCTAATAATGCAAGTTAATAATAATAAGTCATGGCTGGGAATGTGGCTTGTGGGAAAGATAATACGAAAGATAATTATACAGGTCAAAATTAATAAAGTCTCTGCTGGGAAGGTGGTTTGTGGTGGAGACACTATTGCTGGGAATGTGGTGCTTGATCTAGCCACACCAGGACATGGAGCAGTGGCCCAGATGGCCTGATAAGCAATGAACTGCTACCAATTAGTCCCAAGTCTTTAGGTTATCTATCAATTGTATCATCATTGCATTTTCTGTTGTTGTGCAACTATTGAAAGACCTTGTTGTTGCTGGACCAGACAGTTCATCTGGCCAGTTTATTATACTTATATTCTTTTACTGAGACTCAGTGTATTGGACCTACTGTGGGCTAAGTATAGCAACAGCTAGGTAGCCTTAGTTACTGCAGTAAGAACATGGTTGAACAAGGGAGAGGGGCAGCTAGTCTGGTTAGCAGAGCAAGTGTGAAACTGAAGCCAGGCTAGCTGCTCACATTGGTGGCAGCAGAAGTGGGATTAGTTATATAGAGCATTTATCAGACCAGTGGCTATCTACTAACCAAGTATTGAAAGAACCATGACAGTGCCAGGTGAAGATCGACTCACTGGAAGCCAGATGTCAGCTGCAGCCAGCTTTGCTACTCCAGGAGGGATGTCAAGCCCTTCCATCTTTTCCCCTAACCCTGCACCAAGCCTTTTCAGTACACCTGGAGGTAGTGGACCCTCAGGGTGGACAGCCTTCCTAGAAGCAGAGAACCTAAGGGCAGAGAGAAAAGAGCAGAGAGGAAGGCAAGAAGAGCAAGAGCTACGAGAAGAAGAGCAAAGAGCTGACCAAGAGCAGCAACAACTCTGGATGGAGACCATCCAGGGACTCGTACCAGGCCGAGTGGCCCCATTAGCAGCAGCAGCCCCACGACTCAGGGTCCAGAAGTACGATGAGAACACCGATGGCATTGCAGCTTTCTTGGACATGTTCGAGGCCATAGCCTCTGCTAGTGCATGGCCCCCAGCCCAATGACCACTCTATTTGGGAGGCTCACTGTCAGGAGCTGGATTGATGGCCATCTCCTCTCTTCCTGCAGCTCAGTAAGATGACTACAGGACCATAAAAGCCACTCTTTTGGCGACCTATCAGATCTCAGTTGAGGCACGATGACAGAGAGTGTTTGAGGATAGTTTCAACCTTGCCAGCCCAGACCTATGGTTTTGTGACTTCCATTTAAACTTTTATAGGTGGTTGGACATCAACAGGAGGACAGATAGAGAGACCATGCTCATGGAGCTAGCAACAGCAAAGCTACCAAACTGGCTACAGCCACAAATCAGGAACCTCAACCGCCAGATGTACGAAGACCTTACTGAAGCAATTGTAAGACATGTTGGGAATTCTCGGTTATGGGGGGAAAGAGCCATTCCGAAAGTACAACATAAGAAAGGACAAGTGGGAGTTTGGAAGGAGGAACCCCGTGGGAAGAAAGACCAACACCACTACCATGGAGGAGAGATGGGCCTACACAGTACACCACACAGACAACAATAGAATGTTTTCACTGTGGGAAGAAAGGGTACATCAAGCGAGACTATTGTGTCAAGCTGGAGGAAGCAAAGTGTAGCATGGTTGCTACTACAGCACCACCTGAGTAGACTAAGACTGTCCGCATCAATGGGAAGGAGATAGAAGCTCTCCTGGATACAGGGTGTACCAAGATGTTGGTGCATCCTCAGTGCGTGAATGAGACTGACTATTTGGGATGGAACATTCCATACCATAAGCCTCCAACAGAAAGAACTACTTCCCAGCTGCAAGCATGCATTTGGAAGTTGAGGAACAGACCACGAGGATCCCAGTGGGGGTGTCTGAACATATTGGGCAAGAGATGCTCATGGGCAGGGATATACCCCACTTTCGACAATTCATCAAAAGAGAGCTTGAGAAGGAGCTACAGAAGGATGGACCAACCCCACCTGAATCTGCCACAACAGAGACTAGCATGGTAGTGACCCATGCCCATCTGCTACAACAGACAGCCCTCAAGGAGGAGGAATGCCTGAAGCAGGAGCATGACAGAGCCATCTTGACTGATAGAACACAGGCAGAGGGGACAGAGCTTGCAGCTGAGGAGGACCCAGCTGAGGCATCTGGAGAGGACCAGGTGGGGGAGTGGGGTGCTGAGGGGCTCGAGGAGGAAGACCAGCCCGAGGAGTACCCCGCTGAGGCGTCTGGAGAGGACCAGGTGGAGGAGCAGAGTACCGAGGGGGATGGAGCTTCGGTAGACCCGGTGAGAGTACTGGCAGAGGTCCTCACCAGAGCAAAGTTGGATGAAGCCCAGAGGTATGACCAAGACTTAAACAGTATACGAGTGAAAGCTGAGAAAGCTAGTGAACCATACTTTTGGTGGGGAGGGTTGCTAATGAGGGAACCATACCAGCCCCTAGGGAAAAATCTGTTGATTATACCTACCATAGCAAGGCAGAGGGTGTTAACCATGGCCCATAACTCCCCCACTGGTGGACACTTTGGGAGGGAATGTACATTACGGAGTATAAGGATGAGAATGGATTGGCCGGGAGTTGTCAGGGATATTAACAAGGTGTGTGCATCATGTCCGACCTGTCAGAAGGCTAGCCCAGCTAGCACTACTAAGGCCCCGTTACACCCATTACCAGTCATGAAGGGACCACTGGCACAGTTAGCCATGGACATTGTGGGCCCCTTAAAATGAACAAAAAAGGGAATAAGTATATCCTAGTCATAATGGATTACGCCACACAATGACCAGAAGCCTTCCCCTTACGTAATATGTTAACTGAGACTGTGGTTGAGCGTTTGGTGGAGGTGACTGCCAGGCTGGGAGTGCCACATGAGTTGCTATCAGATAATGGATCCAACTTTATTTCCAAGGTCATGCAACTGTTTTGCATGTTAACGGGTATGAAGCAGATCAAAACCTCACCCTACCATCCCCAAACCTATGGGATGGTAGAAAGATTCAATGCCACACTCAAGAGATTATTGAGGAAACTAGTAGCTAACCCCAGAGCCGAATGGGACGACTGTTTACCATATGTATTGTGGGCGTACAGGGGACCTACTCATGAGACCACAGGTTTCTACCCTTACCAGTTGCTGTTTGGGAAAGAGATGAAGATGCCCCTAGATCAGCTGGTTAGGTATTGGAAAGGAAAGAGGAGGAAGATAGTAGCAGTGTGCCGGGATATATACACACACTGAAGGCTAATATGGAAGTAGTCAGGGACATGGCCTATGAAAGAGAGAAAAAAGAGAAAATGAAATAGAAAAAGAATTATGACCAGAAGGCTAAGGATGCTATGCTCTACTTATGCTATTCTGAAGACATTTAAAACTGGTACCAAAAACCTAAATAGCTCTGGTTGTTTTATTTTGTTGAAGGTGGTCCCAATATATGGTGGCAGCGGTTATAGCTAAAGTTAAAGACACCCAAACCAGCTCTATTTCTATTAATTTTCATTTTGAATTAGCGAGAATTTTCAATTGAAATGGAAGAGATGAGCAGAATCAACATCCTTGTGATACAAGGGCTACACAACATGAGGAAAACTCTTTGCAATTCCAGTTTACAACCCAACCCCTTATCTACAGAATGTTTACCAAATAGTAAGTGCTCCCGACTCCACCATTCCAGCAGAACTGAGTGGAGTATTAAGACCAGGTGTTACAACCAGAGGCACAATCCATGTCTCAAGCAGAGAGTATGACTGCCCTGCTTACATATCTCATGGAGAAAGATGATAGAGAAAGGAAGGAAAGAGAAAGGAAAGAGAGAGAATGCCTAGAATTCGAGGTTAGATGGCCAGAACTTGACAGAGAGTTGCATAACAAGAAGTCCAGATGGGCAGCATGTTAATGGCTAAAGAATTGAGATGACAACACAGACCCAATTGCTTACCTTGACAACTTTGAACTGGTGATGAGGGAAGCTAAGATTTCCCAGAAGGAATGGGTCAACTTAGTAAGGAAGCAGCTAACGGGTAAAGAACTCTCAGCATTTCAAGAAGAGGCTACAAAATGGGACACCCCATACTAAGTCTTTAAATCAACGATGCTGGAACTGATGGGTACCACAGTGAACAAAGCACGAAGGACAGTCTGGTTAGCTAAGCCCTCTGTGGAAGAAGATCCTGAAATCATGCTCCACTCTCAATGCTGAAGGAGAAGCTAGCTACACCAGAAGCAGCAGTACAAGAAATCTTCCAGGGATTCCTCCACCAGCATTTTGCAGAAAAGACCTTAATGCTACTGGATAGCAACAGAGCAAAGACGCCACATCAACAGATTATACAACTCTGGGATGCCAAGAACTTCCATGCATGGAGAAGGATATGGAGGCACGATCAACACTCAATACAGCAAGTCAGCTGGAAGAAACATGAGGGACAATACCAGAAGTACAACTGGATGTCTGGAGGGAACAAGGACCACACAACCCAACCACCTAGGGAGGTGACTCACTAAATAATAGAGGTGGGGCAGTGGCAGGTCTTCTGGCCAGGGATGGGACAGCCAAAGGTGTAGCCAGTTGGGTAGTCATCAGAGAGTGATCAAACTTGATAAAATTAGTTTGACATATTTTAACTCTCAGAAGTTGAGCCATTACAGAAGGGAGTGCTCTGAGCCCAGGGTCAGGTTGAGAAGAATTCACTCTCCTGATCCTACTTTATCAGAGGGTTAGACTGCGTGGGTAGAGTAAATGAGGTTGATTGCGCTATGATACTTGATACCAGAGCCACCAGGTCAGCTATACCTGGGAGGCTGATAAGGAAGAAACAACTTACAGGGAGCCAAGTGAAGGTAACCCTTGGTAATTATTTCAGTTACCTACTTAGAGGAAGTTGAAGTAGAGATTGATTGTGAAGGGAAAGTGGCCAAAGTGAAAGCCATGGTTTTAAGGGAAAGCCATGGTTTTAAGGGATAATGCCCCTGAGATTCTACTAGGCACAGACCACCCTTTAACTAGGTCTCTTCTTGCAGGAAGAAAGCCTCAAGTTTATGACCCCACACCATGTAAGGTCAGGGCCCGTTACTAGGGCTCAGAGCAAGACCCAGGAGAGGGAATGAGTTGATAACATAGCAGCATATGCTAGGGATGGGGCAGTGTCAAAACAAGTAAAGTTGGCAGCACCCACTAGCAGCCCTCCAGCAGGTCAAGGAAGGGTAAAACACCTAAGCAGAGTTTACCACTTGTGGTGGCAAGCTAACTAGAAGGCGCCATCCCAGATTTAACCCAAAACATCTCCCTTCAGATAGAGGAAAGGGCAGAAGTAGTGGAGGGTTGATGTTTTGATAAGTAAATCAGATATAACTGATGCGGCAGAAACTGATGCGGCAGAAACTGATGCGGCAGAAACTGATGCGGCAGAAACTGATGCGGCAGAAACTGATGCGGCAGAAACTGATGCGGCAGAAACTGATGCGGCAGAAACTGATGCGGCAGAAACTGATGCGGCAGAAACTGATGCGGCAGAAACTGATGCGGCAGAAACTGATGCGGCAGAAACTGATGCGGCAGAAACTGATGCGGCAGAAACTGATGCGGCAGAAACTGATGCGGCAGAAACTGATGCGGCAGAAACTGATGCGGCAGAAACTGATGCGGCAGAAACTGATGCGGCAGAAACTGATGCGGCAGAAACTGATGCGGCAGAAACTGATGCGGCAGAAACTGATGCGGCAGAAACTGATGCGGCAGAAACTGATGCGGCAGAAACTGATGCGGCAGAAACTGATGCGGCAGAAACTGATGCGGCAGAAACTGATGCGGCAGAAACTGATGCGGCAGAAACTGATGCGGCAGAAACTGATGCGGCAGAAACTGATGCGGCAGAAACTGATGCGGCAGAAACTGATGCGGCAGAAACTGATGCGGCAGAAACTGATGCGGCAGAAACTGATGCGGCAGAAACTGATGCGGCAGAAACTGATGCGGCAGAAACTGATGCGGCAGAAACTGATGAGGCAGATGTGGAAGAGGGTAACTCTTTGGTAGGAAAGGTAGAGGCAGACAACCTTATTGAATTAGAGACGAAAGGCATCGAGGCTAGTGACCAGCCACTCCCTACTTAAGCCAAAGAAAAGAAGGTTCATGTGCTGACCAGTCAGCAGAAGGAAGACAATAGTTGGGCTAGGAGGAGAAGAATGGGTGATGAGCAGGTTGGTGGTTTTATGATGGAAGAGAATGGGGTGTTGGTTCAGGTTAAGTTAATGGCCTCAGGGAAGGAGGTAAAAAGGGTGGTGGTTCCCACTATCAGAAGAAAGGAGATTCTTGATGTTACACACAGAGGATTAGTAGGTGGCCACTATGCACATATGAAAACCTCTGCAAGTCTATTAGAGCACTTTACATGGCCAGGCCTTCATGGGGATGTAAATAGATATTGTCAAGCCTGCCCAGATTGCCAGAGAGCAGGAAGAGTTCTAAATGCCCAGGTGCCACTGGTGAAGACACTCATCATATCCATCCCATACCACAGACTGGCAGCAGACCTGGTAGGTCCCCTACATAGAACCAAGTCTGGGTTCTGTTACATTTTAACGGTTATGTGTGTGGGAACAAGATTTCCATATGCTATTCCCCTAAAAAAAATTGATGCTGAGTCAGTGTCTGAGGACTCATAAAAGTGATTTCTCACACAAGAATTCCTCAGGAGCTGTTGATTGACCAGGTTAGCATATTTGTAGGTACCTTATCAAGGCAGGTGTGTAACAATTGTTTTTGTGTATAAATGTTATATATGACTGATAGATCAGTATCAATGTATCATAATTATTGTAATTTTGCTCACAATTATACAATTTTGTTACCTTTATCTGTGATATTATCTTACTCATAATCTAGATCACAAATATCAAGTATATGATTATTGGTTGTTACTACATACGATATTAACATATATCTAGTTTTCAAACTATAGTTAAGCAGTTAGTTTCAAAGACTCCTACTAGACAGTTGCTTTTCTCTTGGTAATAATGATTATAATAATGTCAAGATCAAATTTGAATATCTCTTCAGCTCCAAACTTGCCCTCCAGTTCACGTATTCCTTCCTCTATCTCCTCATCAGTCAACTGAGAGAGAGGAGATGCATATCTGCCACGTAAGTTCTTGTACCAAGAGAGTTTGGACAGCTCCACTGGTTTCTTCCACATAGAAAACTTGTGATTTAAATTACTTGAGTCGATGATTTTGCACAATTTTTTATCATCATAAGGAGTCCACTTGTCACGAAAAGCTGAGAAAAAAATAGAGGTTGGTGGGCAATGCTGAGCAATAACACAAGTGCCCTCATCAGACATGTACTTGGCAAGGTTAGAAAATATTGCAGAAGGGTCTTGGAAATGATGAATACAATCGATAATCATCACAATATCTAGCGGGTAATTTGGTGCAGCAAGAAACTCTCCAGCTGTGGAGTGAATAGGAATTATACAATCCCTTTTCATGGCAACTTGAAGCATCTTCAGATTAGGCTCAACGCATACTCCCGGCTTTTCCACATCAAACTCACGTCTTAAAAGCTGTAAATAAATTCCTGTTCCTCCACCAATATCAAGAATTTGGTCGGTCTTTTTCAGGGGAACGTAGTGCTTGATAATATCAACAATTGGAATCCAAAAACATGACATGTTGTCATCATAGTCGAGAGCTATTGCATTGTAGTGATCTGTTACACAAACAATGAAAAAATTACAAGCAAAAATAATAATAAATCAACAAACGCATTAGAGAGTGAAGTTAGAAATAACATCTTTAACCTCAATCAATACTGGCAAAAACTCAACAATCCTGTATATAGCTTGTAAGCTACAATATGTTGGGGTTGATACATTCAGAAAAACTTGAAATATCTTGGTATAATTCACAATTTGTCTGTCAGTCTGTATGTATGTTCACTATCTCCTCTCAGATACCTGGACCAATCATCCTGAAATTTCAGTGGTTGCTCACAGGACCACTGGCCCGGTTAGGGGAGAATATGGTTAGGGCTAGGGCATAGGTCCATTAAATAAACTTTCCTACATGTGAGTAACCACAAGTTTTAATGCATAATCTGATACAATTCAGAAGGACATTTCCAAAGGAAGTTGTATTCAGCAAACTAATCTTTTCAAGAGGAAGTTGTGTCTACAAATCACAATCACCTGATTCACAATATTTAGTTCAGAAATGTGGCAATGCCTCCCCTACCCCTCCATCCATAGGAGGGCTACTGCTCTAGTTGATACCAATTCCTGACCTTTAAATCTTACTGTGGGCATGTCTATAACTGTAGTTACTAATTATACTTGTATCAATAGTGTATCTGGTGAAATAGGATTCATCACTATGGGAACTATACCATCGAAGGAGATTGGCTCCACAGCACCATTTATCTGGCCGGACTCCCTGCTCCCTTCATTGTGGCAACTGTCCTGTTCCATTCCTATAAAATAATACAAAAAGAACAAAACAATTTTGAAGATAACACACCAAAAGAGCCTGGATCCTTCATTCAGAATCTAGCAAGGATAAAGTGGCAGATGTAACACCTGGCACCAGAGTGAAGCATTACCTTCTTTGGTGGATGTTGATTGGGGATCAAGGTAGAGAGAAGTGTGTTAATTCATCAAAGTGCATTGGAAATTACTCTATCCGCATGTTTCACATATATTACTATTAACCTTAATGTCTGGTTGTCACATAGAGCTTCATACCCCCACATACTTAGATATACCATGTCATAGAACCACTCACATACATGTAGCTAAGAACTCTTGAGCTCCCCATGTGGGGATGGGAGTGGTGTGGTAATGTTTGTTCATATCATCCCTACCTTGTTAGTGGACTCTATGACAGTGCCACACTCTTGTTTGTACACCTTGTGTCTTACCATCCCTACATCCTTACGCTTTTTTAATACTTTTTATTCTTGTTTCTGCTAATTTTTAAAGCTTGTAGCTGTTGCACCTATGGTGCTGTCTATGGGTTGGCTCAGTGGATTCTTTAATTTTCCTAAAGGTTCTGTCACATTGTCCTGGCAATATGGAATTTGACTTGCCAAACCTAATTTTTTTTTTTGGTCCTGCACGCAAGTTTGGAGAGTGTTCATCTGAATCCTTTATAGACTCCCAATTTCCCACAAACTACTCAATAACTTTCATGGTCCACAACACTTCCTGTCTTTTAATCAGAGGAGCTGTTGATGGTTGTGTGGAGATGAGGTGATATACTAACTCTTGATGCAGCCATGAAGAGTTGCCAGATGAAAACTAGTTCCTCCAATGAAGCTCCTATTTTCCCCAAGAGTCTGACCTCTACTCCTGCCACCCAACCCCTTTCCCTTTTGTTTCTTTGTATTCTGTAAACAATATATTTTCAAAAAATAACTTGTAATTGTTAAACCACTAACACAGAACCACCAACACATAACCACCAATACATAACTACCAACACAGAACCACCAACACATAACCACCAACACATAACTACCAACACAGAACCACCTACACATAACCACCAACACATAACCACCTATTCACTCAAGAAAACCTCAGGACATATATTTCAAGAACTAAATAGAAGAAAAAAAATTAATTAATTTAAAATTCTAAACTTATAATTCCCTGCACTCCTGAAATTTTGTTAAGAGCAGGAACACCACTCAGGTAACATTGATGAGCATGCTCTCCAAATTTTCAATACGGCAATTGTGTTGTATTAGTTTGTATGAGGCAAGACCAAAATGACAATTCAGACTGAGTTGGTTTGAAATCAATGGTACACTGCCCTTCTCTGTTTGAAGTGCAGCCAGTTTATGCTTGAATTGTGCCCAGAGGCAGTTCCTACCTCAAGTTTTGTTGTCTCAAAAATAGAAGAAAGAAGAACAATCAGCTATTCATGTACTGTTTCATTTCTCTCTGTTTTAATTGGTTATAGGACATTATTCTATAAGACTAAGTGCTACTTGATACTTATAACTAGATCTGAGACAGGATTTTGAGTTGTTTTTTTTTGGATTACACCTATGGTCGTGTGCAGGCATAGGGAGTGCTACTTCCTCTCTGGTTAGGTGATTGATCATTGCATTATATATTATTGTGTTCTTCATCATCTCCATCAGAGGGAACTGCCTGGACACCAGCAGCACAGAGAATTACTGGCTGGATGTGCATTCATACAAGAATCCAATGGGAACTTTCCATTCCAACTGTTCAGCCTGGGTGTGCTGAAAATGTTCTGTCTTCCCTCTTTGCATGCATAGGAGATGCATAGGAGATGCATAGGAGGTGCATAGGAGATGCATAGGAGGTGCATAGGAGGTGCATAGGAGGTGCATAGGAGGTGCATAGGAGGTGCGAGCACAGTATACATTGAATACAGAAAATTCTATTGTTTAAGGCTAACATTAAAGCTATGATCTGAAGGAAAAGCTGTAATATGTTCCAATGTAAGTTGGTAATATATGATTTGAATGATAAAACAGCTTAAGCTACATTTTTGTGACTACAGCCCACCAGGACAGGGTTTTTTTTTTTTTTTTTTTTTTTTTTTTTTTTTTTTTTTTTTTTTTTTTTTTTTTTTTTTTCTAGTATATATATATACACACACACACACTAAAGTACCAGTTCTTCACCTGGGTTAAATAGAAATAGAAAAAGGTAAAGGGTAAATGTAAATCTAGTAGACAGATTAGAAGTGGTTGCACATCCCATAGAGTCAAATTTGATTCACAACATTTATTTTATTGATTTAAATCATCAATAATTGATGCTCACAATTGGTGACTATCTGGTAAGGACTTCCTCATACACTACTTTTTTGGTCTTGAATCCTTCCTTGCACAGGATGAAGCGGCTTTAAGGAGATCTTACTTCACTGACTCCAACATACAATTGGCCATGACTGCAGACCTTATGAACTGTACAGGTTGGTCCTAATTCCTTCATGAAAGGGCTTCAGGAATAACACAGGAGGGAACACTACTTCAGGTGGAGTTGGGGGGGGGGGGGGGGGTGACATGTTTAGGCCCACAGTACTCCTACTCTGCCTCTGTGCCTTATATGTGGTCAACTGTAACAGCAATCCAGTGTCTGATGGAATGATGGGGATCCAAGTACCAATGCCAGATCACCTCTCCTGTGCCCAGTGGCAATGAGAATCTCAAGGCTGTTAGGCATTAGTGGATTACCCACTTCCCTTGTCCCATTGCAGAGCCAGAGGGGTATTAAAATTACTCAAACTGATGACAGGGGCCCCAATCTTGAGTGTAGCCTGTGTGGTGAGGGCCTGTGTGGTGAGGGCCTGTGTGGTGAGGGCCTGTGTGGTGAGGGCCTGTGTGGTGAGGGCCTGTGTGGTGAGGGCCTGTGTGGTGAGGGCCTGTGTGGTGAGGGCCTGTGTGGTGAGGGCCTGTGTGGTGAGGGCCTGTGTGGTGAGGGCCTGTGTGGTGAGGGCCTGTGTGGTGAGGGCCTGTGTGGTGAGGGCCTGTGTGGTGAGGGTCTGTGTGGTGAGGTTCTGTGTCTGAGTGGTGAGGGCCTGCATCTGAGTGGTGAGGGCCTGTGTGGTGAGGTTCTGTGTGGTGAGGTTCTGCTGGGCTCCAGGTGTGGAGGAAGTCAGCTGGATAGAGCCCAGCCTTATTCCGATTTACAGCTGAGTCAATGGAGTGTACTTTCACTGTGTTTCTGTGCCACCTCAGTTTCTGAGTTTAAAGATGCATGTTTTCTGGCTTTTTTGGGTCCTATATTCTTTTGAAACACACATGCCTTATTGTCTCCTCTGTTCAATATCTTTTGGATAAATGGTGGGCCCTGTTCTCATCAGTCTCCCTCTGTGTGTAGCTTATAGACCTGTTATGGTGGAATGCTCAAGACCTGAGACTTCCTGAACCCATGATCCCATATGTTTCTTTGATTGTGTGTAGTTTTTCCATGGCATGTTTTCTTGTGCACAGAGAGCCTCAACTCAACAGTATCTAAGCTTTTGTGGTGCATTAGTGAAGTCCTGGAGTTACCTGAACCCATAACCCCCAGATCTGGGATAGACAAGCCTTATCTTTATGTAAGGTTTAAAAAAAAAATTTTATACTTAAATTTAAAATAGTTTGGTTGTATTTCTACTTCCATCTGTCATTGTGCTCATAGTAACGGGTCAACAATAAACATCCCTTTTTTAAAATGGCGAATAAAATCAGAGGGAAAAAGTTTCAGTGACTTACCACCAAGAAGAGTAATGTAGTAACTATGAAGACAACTAGTTCACTAGCATAGAATAATTACCATAGAATAATTACCATAGAATAATTAACATAGAATAATTATCATGGAATAATTACCATGGAATAATTACTATAGAATAATTAACATGGAATAATTACCTTAAAATACTCATGGTTGAATAATTCCTGAGGGATAATTACAGTGGTGGATCCACAACATAGCAGAAGGGGTGGCTTTGAACAAATTTCAGGGAGCTGATGTTTGTTTTCTTTCTTCTTTTTTTCTCTTGGGAAAGTCAGTGGGGGAATATATGTAACTGAATTTAGCTTGCTGCTGGAACATACCAACTAATCAACCTTTACATACCTGAGCAATCTACTGAGCCTTTTACTACAACTGCCAAAAATACTTCGAGGCTCATCATAAGCATAAGCAAATGTTTTATTCTTGCATTTTAAGACAGTAAGAAAGTTTAAGGCTACTATTCACTTCTTTTTTTTTTAATCCATTTTTAAAAAATTTTTTACTTTTAATTATTTGTTGTTTTTTACCACCCCCCCCCCCCCCCCCTTAAAAAAAAAAAAAAAAAAAAAAAAAACAATCTAGAATTTCTTTTTTTTTAAATCAAAGGCATTCTTCAACAAAAAAAAAACTCATCAAATATAGCTCTAGCACACTCTAGGGATTTTGCTATATCAGCTAATCTGGAGAAGCACTGGTAGCTAATGCATTTGTCATTTTTCCTTCCTTTTAATTTTTTTTTCATTATGTTTTTTAAATTTAGTTCCTGTCGCTAATTTCACTTTTATCAGGACCTTTTTCAACCACATTTTTCCACCTGGGGAGGCTTATAAGTTACTTGATTCCAACAAACTAACCTAAGATATAGTGCCCAGTAATAATAGAGTACAACCACCCACAAGCCCTAGCTATGTGTAACAACTCACTATCAACTCAAATACTAACTCTATTCCAGTAATTCAGACCAGCAGAAAACCACTCCTCATCCTAGCTTTCCCTACCAGTGTCCCAGGTACAGTGAGGGTGTGGACTTATTTCATCACCAACAAGACCTTAGGATATCATAACACCCTCAGCCAATCATTCCACTCTTAGCTAATCCTAACGGATCAACTAACTTATAGTCCGACCCCTCGCCCTAAAAAATTGCGTTTTAAAAAAAATGCTATTATTAAAAAAAAGAATTTGAAAACGCTAAAAAACGCTAAAAAACGCTAAAAAGCGTGTGGAGGTGTAGGTAAGTCTTTAAGTAGCACTGCAGGTTTTTCTTTCCTCCCCACTGTTTTTTTTTTCTTGGCTCTTTTTCTTGAATGAGATTCTTTTTTTCTTTTTTTCTTGATTTTTTGTTGTTGAATGGATTATGTGGAGGTAAGTATTTAGCAACATGAAATATTTACATATAAATGCTGCAGTGAAATTGTTAAGCAATGAAACTGTGTAGATATATAGAAATATCTTGGTTTTTCTTTCCTCCCCAACCTTTTTCTTCTGGCAAATTATTTTTTTTATAATATTGGGCTTGTGCTGGAAAAAAAAAAACCCACAATAATTAAATAATAAGAGGGAAAAAACCACATCAACAAATAAATTGAAAGTGTAAAGCAAGCATGGCCTTGCAAGTACTCCAGGGAGTACAACACTGCAATCTCTAGCACCTTCTATTTTTGGATCAGCAGATGAGCTGGTTCAGTACCTCAGGGTGGAGGGTTTGTTGGCATCATCCTGTAGTTGTCCCAGGTATGTCGCTCCCTGATATAAATATTAGTGTCCATGGACTGTTGCAGCTGCATTTCTGTGACACAAGGTGTGGTGAATCCAAGAACAATTGGAGCAAAAAGGGTTCGAGTGATGGATTATTTGGGGATGCCCCAAGTGCAAGCAAACCACATCCATCCGAATTGGTATATAGTTATCACAACTTCAAAAAAATCCTAATAATATCTGCATTACCATTATCTTAGTGTTGCTTGTGTAATGCAGGTAGTTTTTTTTTTTTTTCAGTAAATCAAAATGTCCGCTGAAAAAGTGGTTGCTTTTGTTTTATTGGTGGTCACGAGAATACCCAGTGACCACAGCAGCAAAAGAAGCAGACTGCAGCCACAAAATGGCAATAGATGTTTATTTGTGGCTGAGAGAGGTTTGCTCTGTCTCCCTTTGCAACACAACTATTAAACTGGGAGGACTAAATGTGATTGTCCAAATAGATGAGTCACAGTTTTCACACAAACCGAAGGTATAAAATAGTCAATTTCTGGGGTTGTTGTAGATAATATTTGTAATTATGAAGCATCACAGAGGATGACCTCCAAGTACTGATGCGTGGGTGTTCGGGATGGTTGATACTTCCCATATACCAGCTTTGGGTGCGTACATTTTCAAACATTTATAGTAATATCTTTTAGGATTCTTTGAATTAATTATTTTTAGGCTACATGAAAATGGTGCAAAATAGGGATGCAGCCACATTACTGCCCATTATACAGGCGCATTCAGAGAATGGCACCATAGTTCACTCTGACCAGTGGGCGGCATATAGACATGTGGCATCTATACCTCAAGTGGCCAGGCACGAAACAGTGAACCACTCCGTTCACTTTGTCAGTCCAACTGGAGTTCACACTCAACATGTAGAGTCCTACTGGAATCAGGTATTTGTACTGTTATACATATTACTTATTATGCATTGTCTGTTCACTCTTTACACTCTCTTAGGTGAAGATTAAGCTCAAAAGGATGTGGGGAATACACAGAGAACAGCTACCATCGTACCTAGATGAATTTATGTGGAGGGAGAGGCAACGTCACAATGTTGCAGACATCTTTAAGGCTATAATAAGAGAAATTAAAATACAATACCCTGTTTAGTATAGCATATCATATTTGTATTTAATCCCCATTTAACAGTGTCTCCATTCCCCCCTCTCCCCCCCCCCCCCCCCCCCCCCCCCCTTCCACTTTATCCTCTTTTCTTCAATTTTGGTGGGGGGGGGGGGGGGTCATCAATCCCAACGCATACTAATGTGTCTATGCTGTTCCTTTCTGGAATCCAATTTAAGTCTTTGAATATGCTTTCATTGGGATAATACAAAGAAAGAATGCAGACAATCACTCCTACTAAATATTTAATCGCACAGAGTGAGGAAGTAGGGGAACTTCAAGATATAAAGGAAACAAATTTCAATTGCAACAGCTAACAACTTTCAATAGAGGTGGATCATAGATTGAGGCAGATTACAGTGGATGTAGACCTCCAACATTTGCAAGAATTCTGTCACAGTGCAAGCGTAACTCAGCATTAGACTGGGCACTTCCCAATCGGAGTGATGTCATTCTTAATAAAAAAAGGAAAATGTGTGAACAACTCATATGCTGCAAAAGTTCTATAATCTAGTATATTAAAAATCAAAATATATGTTGAGTTATAAAAGAATTCATTTATATACTAGCATGCAAATTGAATACCTCCATTAATGCTAAGAAATTTCCTGTTTACTATTACATCAAGGTCCACCATCTCCTTCCAAGTGCTAATTCATCATGGACATAGATTGTTTTTTAAAGTGGAAGTTTTAACGCAAGGCTGGTCCACATGATCTGATTAATTATGGACATGTGAGAATCAGACTAATCATTGATTGCATCAAGTATGTGATGATGGTATACATAAACAGTTCTAAGCAAGGCTTGATTCTGATATTAGTTTGACAATTAGGTCACACACACACAAAAAAACTGTTTACTTAACAATCAACACCACATTTTCAAATACTGGTTGATTCAAGAGATATGATTATCATATAAACACCCAATTCCTTCTTTTGAATTGATAATTAATTTTATAAGCTGTAGCACATACTTACCTAAATGCTGCTAAACACCAAAAACCTAGGAGGGACAATAACAGCATTTTTATATGGTTCACATTTCAAAAAATTCCAGTGGGGAGGAAAGAAAAACCTGCAGTGCTACTTAAAGACTTCATACCTCCAGAACACTTCCACACGCTTTTTATTTAGAAAGAAAACCTACACTGCTACTTAAGCACTTACCTACACCTCCACACGCTTTTTAGCGTTTTTCAGCGTTTTCAAATTATTTTTCTTAATAATAGCATTTTTTTTAAAACGCAATTTTTTAGGCGAGGGGTCGGACTATAAGTTAGTTGATCCATCGTAACACCCTTAGCCAATCATTCCACCCTTAGCCAATCATTCCACCCTTAGCCAATCATTCCACCCTTAGCCAATCATTCCACCCTTAGCCAATCATTCCACCCTTAGCTAATCGTAACACCCTTAGCAAATCTTAATACCTTTAGCTAATCGTATCTAGGAAGTTATTTTACCTCCCACCAGAGAAGAATCTATTAGTCCCTACCTTTACCCTTACCTCTCACTTAGAAGTGTCACCTGCTCTCGTGGCCTTCAGTAGAGGATCTTCCCGTTAATTAGTCACTTTAGCCAACCCTACCTGTTGTCGGTAAGCATGCACTTTAGCGCTCCGGTTCGTCACCATCCAAAAAAGCAGGCAGAAAAATTAGGACCCCCGAATATACGCCCACTTCAAATTGAGATCGCTCAAAAAGAAATAATGGAATTAATGAAAATAGTCCTGAATAATGTTTGTTTGTGTTAAGCTGGTTGGTATGCCTGCTGAAGTTGAAGAGGGTTTGGGGAGGGACTGAAGAAGGCTGAAGATGAAGAAGGCTGAAGATGAAGAGGGGCTGAAGACCCTGAAGTTGAAGAGGGCTGAAGATGAAGAGGGGTGTGCTTATATCCCGCTGAAGTTGGAGAAGGTCTGAAGATGAAAAGGGTGTGTGCTGTGTCATGTCTGTCTGTCTGTGTGTGTCATATCTGTCTGTCTATGTGTGCTATCTATCTGTCTGTCTGTATGAAAGATCATTGAATTAATTATTGTGATCATCAGTGTGTGTCCTCAATATACTGTACATGGTATTGTGTGTCATATATCTCACTTGTGTGTGCATGTATTAGATATTGTAACAATGTGGTTAGAGGAGAGATTCAGCAGTGCTCATCAAAAATGTTCGCATCATTGATGATAGTCCAAAACAATCTCTTCAAGAATGACCGTATTCAAGTAAACCTGAAAATTAGTTGTGTGTGTGTGTGTGTGTGTGTGTGTGTGTGTGTGTGTGTGTGTGTGTGTGTGTGTGTGTGTGTGTGTGTGTGTGTGTGTGTGTGTGTGTGTGTGTGTGTGCGTGCGTGCTGTTAGTCTCTGATAATAGTTCTATTGAAGTAAGCCGAAATTTCGTATGTGTGATTTGTGTGTCTGTCTGCCCCATCCTTGGTTTTCTCTACCCCACTCCTGGTTCATTACTCCACCCTTGGTTCACTACCCCACCCTTGCTTCACTACCCCATCCTTGGTTCTCTACCCACCCTTGGTTCACTACCCCACCCCTAATTAACTACCCCACCCTTAGTTCACTACCTCACCCTTAAATAACTCCCCCACCCTTGGTTCACTACCCCGCCCCTAGTTCACTACCCCATCCTAAGTTTACTATTCCATACTTCTCCAGCTTTGAAGGTCATAATTACTTCTTTTATCATCTCTTGATGATCTCATAGTTGAAATTTCATATAATTGAAATTGCTTTATTCAATTACCTAAAGTAATGATTCTATATCATATATCATATATCATATATCATTATCTTCCAAGGCCTTGGTTGTGCACAGGTTGAGGTGTGGCCTGATGGGAACCAGGCCATGTGAATCCCAGTGTAAAGTTGTGTATGCATGTCAGTGTCTGAGTGCAAGGGTTAAGTCTTATTTGTGCTATTACAAATGAAATGGTACTAGTACGGCATGATTTTGGTTATGATAATTTTATTGTTTTGTTGTTTTTTTTAATTTCACAAAGGTCCCTCTGGTGTGATCATCAAATGCTACCTGGCACCTTCTGTCGGCAGTGACTTACCATGCTGCAATAAGATGTCTATTGTTATGTAGTACTGTGTCACATAATACCATTACTATGCTGTGCAGGTAGAGGATGAATGCAAACATATTTACTGTTCACCAATTTTACTATTAGTTTTTGTTGGCATAATATCATCAAGAAACTTCATCTAATCCATTCATCACTATACACGCACCTGAACAATACACCTCTATCATTGCTATTGTTGTGTATTACCATGTGTTCAAAAGAAGAAGAAAAAGAATAAAATTGGTTTCACTTGTTGATATGGCGCAACCATAGGCCTCTTTGCCAGTGAAAAGATAAATAGTATGGAGAGAGGAAGAAATTGAAGCTTCTTTACATTCCCCCCTCCCTTGAAATACTTTCCTCAAACATACTTTCCTCAAGTTAACTTTCCTTAAGTGAAGTCCCCCTCCAATGTACAGTCTTGCTCAAATGCACTGTGAGTGAAGTCTCTGTTGGAGTTCACTGATAGCGAGGTCTTGCTCAGAGAACAATTTTCTTTGCATGTAGGGAGAGGTGTTGGGCATGAAACCATGGGATTGAAAGTTTTCTCCTGCATGCATGCAGGCAAGCAGGGACTTTACACAAATGATATATAAGAGCAGAGGCCAATTTGCAGCATCCTTTGCAATAACCGAGGTACTTAGTCCAATAACCATTAACCCAGTATGCCTGCCCATTCACATTTCAATGAAATGTTTTTGTCATTATAGTAGGCAAAAGTGAATGAAAGGCTATTTTAGAGTGAGTAATGAAGCAGCTGTATTATACACATATGGGCTTTGGTGAAGCTGTGTTGAATACCCCAGAGAATGTGAAGTTATATTCTCCTGGCAGTCTGTAATGAAGTATATAATTGCCAGATGAACAGCACCTTATTCTGCACCTCAAAATATTTAGAGTGTAGTAGGATTCATTTTATAAAGAATGGAATGGGGAGGGGGGTAGTGATGTAAGTCATATGGTATTTGGACAATTTGATACATAATTCCAGGTATTCCATGTGTTGGTGGCAAATCACAGCGGTTATTGTGGAATGAATTGTGTAAAGTCCCTGCTTGCCTGCATGCATGCAGGAGAAAACTTTCAATCCCATGGAAAGAAAAATGTGGGAGAAGTCAGTTTCTGAGGTAGGTGGGGTCATGATTGAAGGATCCATTTTTCATCCCTTGGCTTGGATTTGTGGCTGTACTAAGACTTGGTATCCCTTCACATCTCTACATAGTCATCCACAGATCCTCTGCAATTCTCAGCAATTGATTGATAGATTAACAAGTGACTTGTGATGAAATGAGGGCAAAAGAATTGCCCTCTTCCTTTTAAATGAGTACTCCAACTTTGCAAGCAAAGCTGCACATGGAAAAAAAGGTATATCATGCAGCACATGTGCATATACCAAAATTCTTGAATACAAAACAAAATTATTCATCATTTCATTTGTTTCAGTTTTGACCATACCTTCACCTCTGGCTGCTACTAAGTTGTGTTTGACCCTTCACTGTCCTAAAACATTGTGTAGAGGATGTTGTAACCCACAGTTCATAAAATAATTCATTATATGTACCTCTATATATACTACTAGCAGCATATACCCGGCGTTGCCCGACCAATGTCAACATGAAACATTATAGAGGTCACTCAAACTTCGGCATGGTTGGCCCTTTAATTAGCTTTAGGCAGCCATAACTATATCCTGTGGGTGTGGCTAATACTAAACCACACACATTGCCACACCTAATCATAGTTCATAATGCTCACCAGGATATTTTGACTCCATATGCCCAATTTCAGCCTGATTAGTCCATAAATTAGTGTGGGTATGGCTATGACAAAAGTACATCCAATTCCATGCCTACATGTGTTTAATAATGCTCACCTGGGTTCTTGGAGAGTACATGCCAAATTTCAGCCTTTTTGGTGCCAATGTTTAGCCGTGATGCCTACACGCATACTCACGAACCAAAATATATATTAAATTGTGTTCGTAGATCTAACTCCTTCAGTCCAAGCGTTATTCAGAATATATTTTTTGGCACTTTTTTGCTTTACACACCAATGGAAAGAGGTGTAGCCAGGAGGGATTCCGCCCGTGCCACTCCAAATGTCAAGTTGTTCATGCATACTACATATTAAGTCTTGTTCCTCCAAGGAATTGTCTGGTCAAAGCACCATTTTATGGCTTCATTTTAACCTGATATTAAAACAGTAAAGGGTGTGGTCTTATACATGTACTTAAAACGTTCCACAGATTATAACGATTTCAAATATATATGGGTTCATGGGTCTAACTCCCTAGAGGTTTTTTGTTGCTGAAATACCATTTTTGGCATTTTTTGCCTTACACAGGGAAAGGAAGAGGTGTGGCCAAGTGGGACCCAGCCCAGGTTAATCCAGAATTGAAGTTACATATGCATAACAAGTTTTATATCTGTTAGTCCTAGAGTTTTTCTGGCAAAAACACAATTTTTTTTGGGCTTTTTCTTGTTACCATGATAACCATTTTCCGAAAATTTTTGTCCATGTTTAAGTTGGGTCAAAGCCTATCATTATGCCAAGTTTCAGAGAAATCCATCCACAGGTTTGGCCAGAATGATGGTACAGACAGACAGACAGACAGACAGACAGACAGACAGACAGACAGACAGACAGACAGACAGACAGACAGACAGACAGACAGACAGACAGACAGACAGACAGACAGACATCTCCTTTTATATATATATATATATATATATATATATATATAGGAGATGTAACATATTTTAGTTGTCATTCAACCCCTACCCATATTTCCATTGCCAAATGAAAGTTCCACTTAAATTTTTCTGATGATGTGCTTCATGACATGTGTTTGTTCCACTGCAGAGAAAACCCAAAGTCCAACAAATAACAGATTAAATCTTTCATGGCAATAATAAGCAAAAGTAGAAGCTCATTAATGTAGTTCCACATTTGTTGAGTGGTCTGTTACCACCAGGTAGTATTTTAAGTGGTTGATTGGCCACAAACCACTCAAGTACATCTCTAACAGCTGTAGTGTGAGTGTCTGTCCACTGTCCACTGTCCACTGTCCACTGTCCACTGTCCACTGTCCACTGTCCACTGTCCACTGTCCACTGTCCACTGTCCACTGTCCACTGTCCACTGTCCACTGTCCACTGTCCACTGTCCACTGTCCACTTGAGATAAGTACAGAGAATCGTTACAAGTTTTTGTTCACCTAAAGGTACAGCAAAGAAAGACATCTGAGGAAAGGAAGACTTTCAACCTTATAGTTCTCAACTTTATATTTGTCAGCTTTAAGTTCTTGGTTTGCATGAAATACATAATTCATTCCCTGGAAAAATGATGACAAAACAAGTAATGTGTGAACTATCTGTTAGACATCCAAAACACCAGCAGTAAATTTCACTACTTGAAAGAACAACCAGACCATTTATAAACTTATGGCTACAGCCCTGCATTGTGTACAGTATTTGCCACCAAGTGGTGTATAATGTGCAGAATCACACCCAGTTTTGGTGGGAAAGGTCATCTGGCATTCTGATCATTTAACAAACAAAGACAAAGGGAAAGTGAACTGGAAAAATGTATATTGGCCTTCTTCCAAGATGAAAAAAGGTAAATTTCTTTTGGGTTCTTCATTGTGAATGAAGTTAGGAACACTTGAATGATATAATGACACAGTGTGGCTAACTATATCTAGCCACACCAGGGTATACACTGCTAGTTAATCATAAAGTTTTATTTGAGAGAAGTTATGAACACTAACAACTAAAATTTAATGAAACTTCATTACTGGATTACATTTCACAACAATTGTATTCAGAGAGAAGTTTTTACTTCATAGTTTGCTGTTGTTGAAGCTGTTTTTCAAGTTTTATCACAGCTTCCCTTCTCTCTCCTAATTCAATTTGTCCCATTCTACCTTGTGTGGGTCCAACGAATGGTTCACGTGCTGGTCAGAACTCTCTTCATTTGTAGAGCAGGAGTACTGCCCTTCACACCCAGGAGTTTGAGTTTTGGTATCCAATTTGAAAATGTTTATGTCACAAGAAATATGGAACATATCCTTCCATGGCCAGGTTTTATCATCATATTCATTACTGTGTGCCAGTTGCTCGGTAGTGCATTCAGGAAGGTCTAACCAACAGTTTTTCTTTTTCCATGTTCGCTTATTCATACATACAACTGTCAGAGCCACCTGGACTCCACCAGGGACTCTGCCTCAGTCTTGGCAACTGGTGAAGGAAGAAATGAATAACAAAGTTAATAAAGTTAAGGTAGCTAATTGTGTGAATGAGGGTTATGAGTTTCCAGTGGAGGAAGTTGATTACGAGAACATGGATTGGAATGAGGACAAAGAAGTGATTACAACAAACAACAAGTACTCACCTAATGAACAATTATCTGGCCAGGCAGAGGCGCCAAGGCAGAGGCGCCAAGGCAGAGGCCCGAATGGCCAGATCCAGAGAACACATAAAAGACATAGCTAACTATTATTAGTTGAGTCTCCAAATTATGTGTGTGATTGTGGCATAGTGCATATTGTGTTGTGCAAAGATTTAAAGAATCATTGTTGTTGCTGGTACAGAGAGTCTCTGACCAGCATTGAATACTATCTATTTTTGAAGGGAGACTGGGTGTGTGAACCTACTGTTGGCTACTCATAACCACAGTTAGGTAGCCTTAGTCTATTTACAGTGATAGAATTGTTTATAGGCTAGGGAGCGGGGCAGCTATCCTAGCTTGCAGAAAAATATTAGCTGAAGCTAGGGTAGCAGCTCATAACAACCTTGACATGGAACTGTCCACCTTCATTTTGAGATTCCTGGTAGACCTTCTTCCCCCCCCCCCCCCTCCCCCCAAACAAGTTGCCCATGTTGTACAAGCAATGCTGTCATAATTTCTATGTAATCATATAATATCATATATTTAATACATGATCTAGTCGAGAGCAATGAAGTGTCCAGTTATAATTTGTGTTATGATTGGGACACACAACTCCCTAAGTGACATGTATTCATAACCTAGTCAAGTTGTCTGCAATTAGCTCATGTGGCTATGGTAGGAGTATGAGTACTGACATCAAAAACTTTGATTTCATCTTGACTCTGAATTGTGGGAACAAGATCACTTACTAGCACTACAGCAACTTAAGGAAGTAATACAGTTGGAGCCCGCTTTCATATATACTACTTACGTATGTGAATACAACTCCAACTTGTGATCAAGAGTTGCAGCTCAGCTGCATTTGAGCACTGCTTACCACAATACTCAGTTTGAATGAGCTTTGTGGCAACACTAATTCAATGAAGGAGGTTGTATGGAATGCTAGTTATAAATTTGAGTTAGCACACATGCTATGGAATAGAAATGCTCAGCTCAGTCCCTCTAGAAGTTGTCCCAAGTGTAACTGAATAAGGCAATTGCTCACATTTTACTTTTCTGCCAAGAACAGGTGAAGTGTCTTCTGACTTGATACTCTGCAGCGTTGCTACAGTCACTTCCATAAATTTGTGACATCTGCAGCTGAACACTTCTACCTTGCATTTCTTTGGGCCAGACAGCAACCCTTCATCTACACCCTTGCATACACTCATACAAACTTTAACTTCCACAGATTTGATTACAAAAATTAATTAATTTCATTTTTGATCTTTCCTACCCCCTGGAATGCTACGGCCCAAACTATATCAGCCAAAGCTTTATGCTGGCCATGGTGTGTGCTGTGGTGTGTGCTGTGGTGTGTGCTGTGGTGTGTGCTGTGGTGTGTGCTGTGGTGTGTGCTGTGTGTGTGTGTGTGTGTGTGTGTGTGTGTGTGTGTGTGTGTGTTGTCTGTGAGTTCACATTAAAAAAAAGAACAACAATAAGAACAAAACAAGTTTAACTTGACAAGTACATCAGAAAAAAATTCAGTATATTCAAGAACAAAAACAGAGTATAAGTATCCAAGTACATATTGACAAAAATCAATGCTTCATCCATTCACTAATATTAAAGTGCATAATTAGTGCTCTCCAAATTTGTTCCTCTGCATGCTTCAGTCTTAGATTGTCCAGAGCTTCCATTATCTCGAAATCTACAAAGGAATAGTTAACCTTCCATTTGTCACCACCAATTGCTTGCCATCAAATGTTGTATCCTCGAAGGTGACCTCTACACAGTTGGAAATGCAAGGTTCACCAGGCACACTTGTCAGTGGGAACGAAGAGCACAATGGAGGGCGAGTGGTTTAACTTGCACAGGCAACAGATTCTTCTAGTTCATGGTAGTCCTTACCCACTTTGTGGATTTTGGACGAATGGACGCACGCACATAATAATTGATTGTACAAATGTTTTGAGCTGAACAAGTACTTCCACTCCCATTCAGAAATGTGATGTTTTTTTTTCCAAAGTTAAAAACATGTCCGTCATTGTCTATGTTGAATATATCTTTCCAGGACCACATCAAATCTTCCTGTGTCCCGCTCTTGTGGTAGTGCATGCCATAGGAGCATACATTCACTCTCCCTCTTTGCTTGGTGCTACAGTTTTTTCACATGGTTAGTGCTAGTTTTCATACTGAATTGTCTTCTTGAGCTTCCTCCCCGCAACAAGTTGCCCATGTTATAGAAGGAAGAGAAGTCCCTACAGTGTCATAACGTCAAATCTTGAAGTGATCATATCATATTACACAATGTTTAATACATGAGCATTGCCACTAATCAAGATCAATGATGTGTACAGTTGAAATATGCCCTCTCATTTGGACACACACATATCCATACAGGTATCACATATTTGACTCCATAAACTGCAGGCAAATGTAACATATGTACCTTTAAAATTCCAAATTACATTTTGTCTGGAGCAACTGTTGCTTGCCATACAATAGGACAGAGCAGTTCATTTCCCCACCTTCTCTGTCGGCACTTATTGTGTCAAGTGATTGGCTGCACACTTTTGATATAAAATGCCACAAGTATGAAGTTACCATAATGTTAGCATAGTGTACTTTTATTGAAATTACTCCAGCTGCACGCTTTTCATAATTGAATGGTAGTTATTTCCTTTCCAATTTTGTCCTACCCAATACAGAAATTTGTACAATATGGGTTGAGGGTTGCAGATTGAGGGTGGGCCTTGGGAAAACACCAATGGACACCTGAACCTTGACCAGATCCGGGTTGGGTATGGTCCTCTTCATGGACATCTGCACATTTGTTGACCAGATCTGGGTTGGGGATGTTCCTCTTCATGGACACTTGAACATTTGTTGATCAGATCTGGGTTAGGGATGGTCCTAGGAAACACACCCACCACTCAGACAGCATATGGACCTGCATTCTAAGTTCAACACATTTGTGCTCAAGAGGTAGCTCATTAAAACTTGCACCAAAAAAAAAAGGACACCGACCTGATGTATATAAAGTTCAGTCACCTCTTGCTAGGCTTCCTTGTTATTTGGTTCTTGTCACATATACATTCATGATTGCTAGCAGATTCATGATTGTTGGTGGAGTGTTGTGCCATGGCCTCCTTATGTTCCATTGCCATTTGGATTTGTTCTTCCTTGATGATCTCGGAATGCAGGTGTCCAACTGTACTAGACAACAACTTTGGCATTGCTGTGGTGCAAGCTCTTTGGTTGATGTGGGCAGCATCCTACAGCCTGCCATTTGTGTTACACCAGGTTTTAGTCCTTTCTGCGCTTGGTTGACTTTCTTTTTTTTTTTTTTTTTTTTTTTTTTTTTTTTTTTGGTAAGCCAAAAGTCAAGTCTTCATGCATGCTTGACAAACATATCCTCTCAATTATGTTGAGCATGCACCTGCTTTAAAATTGTAGTTAGAATATAATCCTTAAGTCAACAATATAATAATTCATCTTTTTTATCTCTCTCCCCCTTTTCTGTTACAGTAATTCCCCATTTATTTAACCTTGCAAAGTGAGGCTCTACTCCAGATCTTGGTTCACTGGTTATCATGGTTATGCCACCAAAACTCAACCACCTATTCACAGAGGGTTGCTATTTATAAGGGAATTCTGTATCTAATATTTGTTATCGTGTATTAAATTGAGTGTGCATACCAGGAGTATGCTAATTCCTTTGGGCTTTTCAACATTAATTAGCCTGAAATGGCCCTTTTTTAGCCACTTTTGTCTATTAGGATCTGAATAAGTCTAGCTCATGGATATTGCTACCTAGGTCCAAGAGATTTTTAGAAGTTTTTCTGTGGCATTTTTAACCTTACACACAAAGAGAAAGAGTTGTGGCTAATGGGACCCACCCAATGTTATTTGAAGAGTCAAGTTGTGTCTGCATGCCAAGTTTTAGTCACCCAGTTATTTGGAGTTCATATATCAAATTTCATCCTGATTGGTACATAAATTAGTTTTTGGCAGCCAAATAACTTCCTAAGAGTGTGGCCATGACCAAACCAAACCCATCACCACACCCACTTCATAACACTCATCCTATTCCCTGTAAACGGACTTGCCAAATTTCAATCTGGTTGGTCCTTTAATTTTCTTTTGATAGCAAAACAACTTCCTTGGGATATGGCTATGAAAAAGACCACACCCATTACCAAACTTACTTTCGGTTATTAACGATCACCTAGTTACTTGGAAACCACATTTCGGAGGAAAGGTTCAGCTGTGATGCGCACTCACACACACACACACACACACACACACACACACACACACACACACACACACACACACACACACACACACACACACACACACACACACACACACACACACACACACACACACACACACACACACACACACACACACACACACACACACACACACACACACACACACACACACACACACACACACACACACACACACACACACACACACACACACACACACACACACACACACACACACACACACACACACACACACACACAAACCCAGCCAATTTCAACATCCTATATATTATTTTCACTAACTCCATGCCTGTGTGTCTGCCTTGTTTGTGCCTGCCTTGTACCTGTGTAACTGTCAAGAAAAAACTTTTGAACTGTGGGTCCTAATGCAGAAGGCCTTTGAATTTCTTTAAAATGTCCAACTAAAAAGTTAGAGGTAAACTAAAGCCTGTTCTTTTAGTAAATTGTGTTGTGAAGTAGGTCAAAGATGATAAGGGTGATAAAGATGCAACAAAAAAAAAAATTAATTGTAGAAAATTTAATCTACACCAGTGCAGCTGAGAATGAAAGACTCAAAGATGATAGGGGTGATAAAGATGCAACAACAAAACAAAAAAATTAATTGTAGAAAATTAAATCTACACCAGTGCAGCTGAGAATGAAAGACTTTAGCTAGCTGAAGCTTACACTAAGATCTACCAATGGCTTTGCACCTATAGTCATTCTTCTTAGATATTTGTGAAGTTAAGTACAGTATAATCTCAGTCAAGTAACCCAAACTTAGGAACTGGCCAGCTAACCACAGTAAAGCAGAACAATTAAAGACCTGTGCTATATCTCAACAATTATATATTTTTTTCCTAAAATTGGGTGCTCAGCTACAGTAATGCAGCTGCTTCAGTGTTCTCTCACTCTTCCCCCTCTCTCTCCCTCTCTCTCCTCCCACCACCCACCTCTCTCACTATCCCTCTCTTTCTCTTTACCCTACCTTTGGATGTTTCTTGAGGACTGACATTAAATCCACACACACACACACACACACACACACACACACACACACACACACACACACACACACACACACACACACACACACACACACACACACACACACACACACACACACACACACACACACACACACACACACACACACACACACACACACACACACACACACACACACACACACACACAGTAAAGCCACACACACACACACACTCACTAGTCTTACTATGAGTGGTACGTTGATGGTTGTGATCATGTCTCGGTCAGGACTGTAGTCTCCACTCAGGGCTGGGTCAAAGATGTAGGTAACGTTGGTCTTGTACTCCACCACAGTGCCATTATCGTGCCACACCAGGTCATAACAAGTTCTGTTCATTCTGCAAGATGACATCCAAACAGGTGTTGACCACAGCACTTTGCCCATCCACTTACTACCCACATCACAACATCCACTTACTACCCACATCACAACATCCACTTACTACCCACATCACAACATCCACTATCCCTGTGGTCCACTGTGAATAGTGTAAACACTGGCATATAGTGTAAATACATCTAATTAGGATGAGATGTCTGTACCTTAGGAGATACAAATATTGCATTCTGAACTATCACTACCCTTAGGGCGTATGTTGCCATGTAAGTATACAATGCAGTGCCAAAAGCAATGGCCCTAGCACGTGCTTGGTGTGGAGTGGTTAGTATCTGTATATATAGGGACCCACTGGCCCTAGCATGGGCTTGGGGTGGAGTGGTTAGTTACCTGTATATATATATATATAGGGACCCACTGGCCCTAGCATGGGCTTGGGGTGGAGTGGTTAGTTACCTGTATAAATAGGGACCCACTTCCTGTGGCATGGCTTGTTGTAGACTGATTAGTTACCTGTATAGTAGGGACCCACTTCCTGTAACATGGCTTGGTGTAGACTGGTTAGTTACCTGTATATGTAGGGCCCAACTTGCTGTAGCATGGGCTTGGTGTTGTTGTTGGCCACATCGTAGGCATTGGTGAGGTTGAAGAAGTAGTACTTCGAGTAGGAGGGTGCACTGGAGTGCCGGAACTGATCGGTGGCCACCGAGCCCTCCACCAACTTCACCTGCTGTTAGTTGAACACAGACAATGATCATCATCATCGTTACATGGAATGTAGTGGGTGGAGTTGAGGTGTCCATATAGACCCTGGGAAGGTGGCCATTACTGCTACACACTTCAGTGGCTGCTAGCACATACGCACGCACGCACGCACGCGCACACACACACGCGCACACACACACGCGCACACACACACGCACGCGCACGCACGCGCACGCACGCACGCACGCACGCACGCACGCACGCACGCACGCACGCACGCACGCACGCACGCACGCACGCACGCACGCACGCACGCACGCACGCACGCACGCACGCACGCACGCACGCACGCACGCACGCACGCACGCACGCACGCACGCACGCACGCACGCACGCACGCACGCACGCACGCACGCACGCACGCACGCACGCACGCACGCACGCACGCACGCACGCACGCACGCACGCACGCACGCACGCACGCACGCACGCACGCACGCACGCACGCACGCACGCACGCACGCACACACACACACACACACACACACACACACACACACACACACAATATATATAACCACCTACATGCTTGACCTTATTTCAATGTGCACTAACCATTGCCAGCTACACTGACGGTGTGGAGGTTTAGAACAAGGCTTTAGGTAAACCATGCTATGACAGTCAGTATACACTGCATAAATCTGAGCATGCAGGTGCAAGATGATAGTTTGAATGCTGGCAGATTTGTTGTTTGGTTGCTGCTGCTCTATTTTATGAGACATGAGAAACAAAATGTTAGCTAAATGGTGTCTAAATGTGCACTAAACAATATATGCAATAGAGGTTGGAAGAGCCAATGTTACACCAATTCTGAAGGAACTTTTGCTGCTTCCAGTAACCTCAGCCACATTAGAGCTGGCAAATTCTTCATTGGGGTTCATTAGGTCGCCTAAGAGGATTTCTATGACAACAAAACCAGCTAAATGTACTTCTTTCACTTCTCTCCCATAGAGATATTTTTGTGACAGCATTAATCTTGACAATAGTACAGATATAATGTGTGTTGTTGTTTGTTATCGTTTTTGTAGTGTCAATCTATTTATCTTTGTTATTTGACAGACATTATCTATTATCAGCAGAGGGGAACACATTGCCTGGGGAAATACAAATACACATGTTGCAGCACATGAATATAAACTGGAAATAAATATCATGTGGTGGAGATATAGGTGTCCAATCCTGAACGTAAAGTTCACTCTAATCCATCCTGACGATTTATCAAAGAAATTCCTAGCTTCATTGAAACAATTTGTTTAGGAATACAAAAACATTTTTTGTGAACTTCATGAGGGAATGTCAGTCTATCATAGAGTATTTACATCGTACTTAGGTTTCACTTTAATTCTAAACAAATTGCATCTTAAATGGATTGGCATTAATGTCTATATCTTTCAGTAGTGTCAAAATGAGTGAAAATATCCTTCCCATTGGACATATCTAAAGATTTTTCTCTCATGGCCAGCAACTTATGTTCTTTTTGACACATTATACCTGAAAATCCCCCCCCCCCCCCTCATCAAACCCTGTCCATGCCCTTGGGGTACATCCTAAAAAAAAAACAAAAAAAAAAAACGATTCCTTCAACATAGGGAGATTTTAATCATTCAATACAGTGAAGATGAACACATCCTCGTGAACTATCTTCCTTCAAATACAGAAATCAGTCCCACGTAATGAAAAAGGGTAACACTGAGAACTATCTTCGTACAGTTTCAGGTTGAACTCCTTGACAAAGCAAACATGGACATATCTTTGTGATACAGAGTTAAATACACCTCAACTAAGTGGAAATGGGTCACATCAAGAACTACTTACCTTCAGCATAGGGAGCTGTGTGCACACAGTACAATGAGACTTACGAAGCACATACTTCCTCATACATGAACCAACATAATAATTACAACAATATGATAAGCATGCATGCATATTGTGTTCCTTGTTTCTTTGATAGTCTTCCATTTTTATCTACACAATTTTTTTTTTTATCAATTCATCAAAATCATGAGAATAAACAAAAATTAATACGAATATACGAAGAAATATTAATGACTTATTATGAGATTACATATGGCTGAGTAGCTTATATATGACTGAGAAGTCTCCTTCTCTTCCTCCTTCACCTGTCCCATCTGTCCCCCTGCACCATTCATGCTCATCTCTGGTAATTATGGAGTTGATAATAGCAGTGATCGAGAAAATTAGCAACACTGCATAATAGCACATGTTGCTGTATCAGAAATATTTGCTTTACCAGTATTACATGACAGCAGTTTGTATCTGGCTAGCTGGTCAAGTGATGGGTTACCGTGGTTACATAACCCATTTTTTTGGGGGGGGGGGGGGGGGGTTTGAGCACCAACATGGAACATATTCCCTGTCAGGTTTTGACCACATCATTTTCATAATTACTGGGGGTTATGATAAGAAGGTAGTGGGATGGGTGTGAGGGTGTGTGTGTGGGGGAGGGGTGGGGGTGTGGGAGTGTGTGGGTGTATAGCAGTTGGGCCAGAACTCAAAGTGTTGGTTGGTTCCCCCAAGCTTGTGAGAGAAGACCCAACCCACACTACAGAAAACAACTGGTTGCTAAAGGAACTACATCTCATACCCCAGCCACACCTAATCCCTACAACCTAATACCACAGCTGGCCAAGCCATAGAAACAAGAAAACTTCTATTTCTCTCATTAATTACACTGCAGCTTTTACCACTTACCTCTCCAATGGCATCTTGGACCTTCTGATTAATGGACATGTCTTGCAGGATTACATGTACTGAGTGGACATATATTATTGAAAAACATGATTAAAAGTAGGATATGTCTTACTGGGGACATGTCCAACATGAGGATAGGTTTTATAGGATGGCATGTCCAACATGAGGATAGGTTTATAGGATGGCATGTTTTGCAGGAGGACATGTGGTAGTGGAGGTCATGTTTTTCATAAGAATTTGTGTTATGGGAGGAAATGTCTTACAGATGGACATATCTTGTGGGAAGTCATAGTATAGAGGACATGTCTTATGAGACATTATGTCTTATAGGAGGACATGTCTTACAGTAAAACAGATTATGATAGTGACATGTTTTGTTAGGTTTTACTTAAAATCATTGGGTTATCCTTAATATCTGGTATGTGTGCAGAAGCTGCAACCAATTATGCTGCTGTGAGTTTAGACAATTGGTGCTGCTTTTTTTCTCTCTTCAGCAACATTTTGTTTGTTCTGAGACATGCCTTCCATGTTCTGTGTATGTGTGTGTGTGTGTGTGTGTGTGTGTGTGTGTGTGTGTGTGTGTGTGTGTGTGTGTGTGTGTGTGTGTGTGTGTGTGTGTGTGTGTGTGTGTGTGTGTGTGTGTGTGTGTGTGTGTGTGTGTGTGTGTGTGTGTGTGTGTGTGTGTGTGTGTGTGTGGGTTGTTTTTAAGGTCTGCTTGGTTGATCTTTTTTTTTCTTTTTTTTTTATAAGTCAAGTCTTAATGCATGCTTGACAAACATATCCTCTTAATTATTGTGTGCATGTACCTGCTTTAAAATTGTAGTTGGATTGATTCCAACAATGACAGGTCCAGTTGTTACCACACACCACCAAGATTGGTTTGAAATCTTTGCTGGAATCATTTTGGTACTTCCGGGCTATCCCCCCCCCCCCTAAATATGAAATACACAAATAAGAATTCTAGGATACTGAAAAGTTTTAATATGAAGCATTACTTTCATCTATTAATTAATAATACATCCAAAATGCACATTCCGTTACTCTGGTGGCTAAAAGTCAACAATATATCAGAGGATTGCTTCAAATGGATTTTGGTTAGCCACATGTTTTCTAAATAAGAACCTTTCTTTCAGCACCAAACCGTCAATCACAGTGTCAACTTCATTGATCCAGCAACAGGTGCCCATACACAAGGAGTGGAGTAGCTATTGGCTAGGGCTAGGAATGAAATAAACATCACAATGGGACCCACCGAACAATACTTTTGGCCACCAGAGTAATGGAATGTGCATTTTGGATATATTATTAATTAATACATGTAAATAATACTTCATATTAAAAATTTTCAGTATCCTAGAATTTTTATTTGTGTAATTTATATTTGGGGGGGGGGGGGGGGGGGAGATAACCGGGAAGTACCATCATTTTTATATTATTACTGTGTCTATGACCCTTTTTGCAATAAGCTCTTATTACACACTATTTTTTCTTTTTTCTAACACTATTTCCCCTGGAAATATTTGATAGCCTTTAATTTGGTTGTACAAGAACTTATTTTGTTGTACAGGAATAGTGGTGGGTGTATCTGCAGCTGCACTCCCCCCCCCCCCCCCCACCTGCACTTTATTATGGCAGTCTAAATTGTCTGCATTTTATTTGTTCAATCTGAGATTAATGCCTGCGTCCCTTTCAGTGATAGGATTTCATAGGACACTATTTCTGACTTAAATCAAATTTTATTCTTGATTTTAAATTGCTGATAGGTTTTTTTCTTCTTAGCAGGGCATGCAATGTTAAAATACTTTAAAATAGAAAGCAATAAAGGCAGTGATTTGGAATGTAGAATTAGTTGCTTAATAATTGTGTATTCATTCCTTGTGTCAAAACTTTATTGAGTGTGGCCTTTTGTTATTTGAGGGAAAATAACAATTACAGGGTTGTTGTGAAAAATGGATTCTTGGATAATGGTTTCAAATTTATTTCATGTTTATATTTATTTCTTGTGCTAATCTTACTTTTATGCACATCTTTTTCCCACCAGGGAAGCTAACAAGTTATTTGATCCCAAAATCCTACGAGAATCTAAAGGAAATCATGTGGAGAATATCTGCTCATTAGTGTGTGTATCCATACCACCCCACTTAGCAAGAGTCAAGACTCATTAGTGTGTATCCTTACCACCTCACCTAGCAATGCAAGAATCTTGACATATCAGCCACATTTTTCATGTGTCCCTTAGTCTTGAAATTTTTGTCCAATTATTATCATTATTATTTTTTTTTTAAGCAGGGGAGGGGGTGGTGGCCTTTGTCCTTCTAGATGTTCATTTTCACTGAATTTTCTGAATGCCCCACCACAACTTTTGTCCATTGTTGGGAGTTATGAGGGTCCATAATCGAAGTACCGACCTACGAGCTCTGTAGAGAATCAAACTGTGCCTTACTGTTGTATGTCCCTATTCCAGAGTCTGTTTGGGGAGATTCCACTCTAGACCTTGACACTGGTAAGGACATGAGCTGGGACATACTTGACCACACCACTTCCTGTGGGCATGACATTGTATATATTACAATAGTAATAATGCTAATCTATTAACACAGCTACCAAGCTTAACTTTCTTGAAGTAACAACACTAAAAGATGTGCTAAGTCAGCAGTAACCAAGTCTACAAAGAAAAAAAAATCAAATTGCAATAAAAAAATCTATGCTGGATTTTGACAGCCAAACATCATTAGCTATGTAGCAAGAACACCTCTGAATAGTGCAATGCTGTAAAGTATAGCATAACATCAGTATATAATCAGCAGTCACTTTCATTGGCAAGCAGTTTTCAAAATTGAGGTCTAAATAGGTATCTTGATATCTTCATAATCACTTTAAAATGTTCACTGTTAAAACTGAGTGAACATTATCCAATCACAGGGTAGAATCAGAAATACAGCAATATTAACATATATCTAGTTCAAGCTATAGATAAGCAGTTAGTTTCAAAGACTCCTACTAGACAGTTGCTTTTTTCTTGGTAATGATGATTACAATAATGTCAAGATCAAATTTTAATATCTCTTCAGCTCCAAACTTGCCCTCCAGTTCACGTATTCCTTCCTCTATCTCCTCATCAGTCAACTGAGAGAGAGGAGATGCATATCTGCCACGTAAGTTCTTGTACCAAGAGAGTTTGGACAGCTCCACTGGTTTCTTCCACATAGAAAACTTGTGATTTAAATTACTTGAGTCGATGATTTTGCACAATTTTTTATCGTCATAAGGAGTCCACTTGTCACGAAAAGCTGAGAAAAAAATAGAGGTTGGTGGGCAATGCTGAGCAATAACACAAGTGCCCTCATCAGACATGTACTTGGCAAGGTTAGAAAATATTGCAGCAGGGTCTTGGAAATGATGAATACAATCGATAATCATCACAATATCTAGCGGGTAATTTGGTGCAGCAAGAAACTCTCCAGCTGTGGAGTGAATAGGAATTATACCGTCCCTTTTCATGGCGACTTGAAGCATCTTCAGATTAGGCTCAACGCATACTCCCGGCTTTTCCACATCAAACTCACGTCTTAAAAGCTGTAAATAAATTCCTGTTCCTCCACCAATATCAAGAATTTGGTCGGTCTTTTTCAGGGGAACGTAGTGCTTGATAATATCAACAATTGGAATCCAAAAACATGACATATTTTCATCATAGTCGAGAGCTATTGCATTGTAGTGATCTGTGACACAAACAATGAAAAAATTACAAGCAAAAATAATAATAAATAAACAAACGCATTAGAGAGTGAAGTTAGAAATAACATCTTTAACCTCAATCAATACTGGCAAAAACTCAACAATCCTGTATATAGCTTGTAAGCTACAATATGTTGGGGTTGATACATTCAGAAAAACTTGAAATATCTTGGTATAATTCACAATTTGTCTGTCAGTCTGTATGTATGTATGTTCACTATCTCCTCTCAGATTCCTGGACCAATCATCCTGAAATTTCAGTGGTTGCTCACAGGACCACTGGCCCGGTTAGGGGAGAATATGGTTAGGGCTAGGGCATAGGTCCATTAAATAAACTTTCCTACATGTGAGTAACCACAAGTTTTAATGCGTAATCTGATACAATTCAGAAGGACATTTCCAAAGGAAGTTGTATTCAGCAAACTAATCTTTTCAAGAGGAAGTTGTGTCTACAAATCACAATCACCTGATTCACAATATTTAGTTCAGAAATGTGGCAATGCCTCCCCTACCCCTCCATCCATAGGAGGGGTACTGCTCTAGTTGATACCAATTCCTGACCTTTAAATCTTACTGTGGGCATGTCCATAACTGTAGTTACTAATTATACTTGTATCAATAGTGTATCTGGTGAAATAGGATTCATCACTATGGGAACTATACCATCGAAGGAGATTGGCTCCACAGCACCATTTATCTGGCCGGACTCCCTGCTCCCTTCATTGTGACAACTGTCCTGTTCCATTCCTATAATATAATACAAAAAGAACAAAACAATTTTGAAGATAACACACCAAAAGAGCCTGGACCCTTCATTCAGAATCTAGCAAGGATAAAGTGGTAGATGTAACACCTGGCACCAAAGTGAAGCATTACCTTCTTTGGTGGATGTTGATTGGGGATCAAGGTAGAGAGAAGTGTGTTAATTCATCAAAGTGCATTGGAAATTACTCTATCCGCATGTTTCACATATATTACTATTAACCTTAATGTCTGGTTGTCACATAGAGCTTCATACCCCCACATACTTAGATATACCATGTCATAGAACCACACACATACATGTAGCTAAGAACTCTTGAGCTCCCCATGTGGGGATGGGAGTGGTGTGGTAATGTTTGTTCATATCATCCCTATCTTGTTAGTGGACTCTATGACAGTGCCACACTCTTGTTTGTACACCTTGTGTCTTACCATCCCTATACCCTTTGGCTTTTTTAATACTTTTTTTAATTCTTGTTTCTGCTAATTTTTAAAGCTTGTAGCTGTTGCAACTATGGTCCTGTCTGTGGGTTGGCTCAGTGGATTCTTTAATTTTCCTAAAGGTTCTGTCACATTGTCCTGGCAATATGGAATTTGACTTGCCAAACCTATTTTTTTTTTTTTTTTTTGGTCCTGCATGCAAGTTTGGAGAGTGTTCATCTGAATCCTTTATAGACTCCCAATTTCCCACAAACTACTCAACAACTTTCATGGTGCACAACACTTCCTGTCTTTTAATCAGAGGATCTGTTGATGGTTGTGTGGAGATGAGGTGATATACTAACTCTTGATGCAGCCATGAAGAGTTGCCAGATGAAAACTAGTTCCTCCAATGAAGCTCCTATTTTCCCCAAGAGTCTGACCTCTACTCCGGCCACCCAACCCCTTTCCCTTTTGTTTCTTTGTATTCTGTAAACAATATATTTTCAAAAAATAACTTGTAATTGTTAAACCAACGCATAACCACTAACACAGAACCACCAACACATAACCACCAACACATAACTACCAACACAGAACCACCTACACATAACCACCAACACAGAACCACCAATACATAACTACCAACACAGAACCACCAACACAGAACCACCTACACATAACCACCAATACATAACTACCAACACATAACCACCTACACATAACCACCAACACATAACCACCTATTCATTCAAGAAAACCTCAGAACATATATTTCAAGAACTAAATAGAAGAAAAAAAATTAATTAATTTAAAATTCTTAACTTATAATTCCCTGCACTCCTGAAATTTGTTAAGAGCAGGAACACCACTCAGGTAACATTGATGAGCATGCTCTCCAAATTTTCAATACGGCAATTGTGTTGTATTAGTTTGTATGAGGCAAGACCAAAATGACAATTCAGACTGAGTTGGTTTGAAATCAATGGTACACTGCCCTTCTCTGTTTGAAGTGCAGCCAGTTTATGCTTGAATTGTGCCCAGAGACAGTTCCTACCTCAAGTTATGTTGTCTCAAAAATAGAAGAAAGAAGAACAATCAGCTATTCATGTACTGTTTCATTTCTCTCTGTTTTAATTGGTTATAGGACATTATTCTATAAGACTAAGTGCTACTTGATACTTATAACTAGATCTGAGACAGGATTTTGAGTTGTTTTTTTGGATTACACCTATGGTTGTGTGCAGGCATAGGGAGTGCTACTTCCTCTCTGGTTAGGTGATTGATCATTGCATTATATATTAATGTGTTCTTCATCATCTCCATCAGAGGGAACTGCCTGGACACCAGCAACACAGAGAATTACTGGCTGGATGTGCATTCATACAAGAATCCAATGGGAACTTTCCATTCCAACTGTTCAGCCTGGATGTGCTGAAAATGTTCTGTCTTCCCTCTTTGCATGCATAGGAGGTGCATAGGAGGTGCATAGGAGGTGCATAGGAGGTGCATAGGAGGTGCATAGGAGGTGCATAGGAGCACAGTATATATTGAATACAGAAAATTCTATTGTTTAAGGCTAACATTAAAGCTATGATCTGAAGGAAAAGCTGTAATATGTTCCAATGTAAGTTGGTAATATATGATTTGAATGATAAAACAGCTTAAGCTACATTTTTGTGACTACAGCCCACCAGGACAGGGTTTTTTTTTTTGTTTTTTGTTTGTTTTTTTTTTGTTTTTTGTTTGTTTTTTTTGTTGCTAGTATACACACACACACACACACACACACACACACACACACACACACACACACACACACACACACACACACACACACACACACACACACACACACACACACACACACACACACACACACACACACACACACACACACACACACACACACACTAAAGTACCAGTTCTTCACCTGGGTTAAATAGAAATAGAAAAAGGTAAAGGGTGGATGTAAATGTAGTAGACAGGTTAGAAGTGGTTGCACATCCCATAGAGTCAACTTTGATTCACAACATTTATTTTATTAATTTAAATCACCAATAATTGATGCTCACAATTGGTGACTATCTGGTGAGGACTTCCTCATACACTACTTTTTTGGTCTTGAATCCTTCCTTGCACAGGATGAAGCGGCTTTAAGTAGATCTTACTTCACTGACTCCAACATACAATTGGCCATGACTGCAGACCTTATGAACTGTACAGATTGGTCCTAATTCCTTCATGGAAGGGCTTCAGGAATAACACAGGAGGGAACACTACTTCAGGTGGAGTTGGGGGGGGGTGACATGTTTAGGCCCACAGTACTCCTACTCTGCCTCTGTGCCTTATATGTGGCCAACTGTAACAGCAATCCAGTGTCTGATGGAATGATGGGGATCCAAGTACCATGGCCAGATCATCTCTCCTGTGCCCAGTGCCAATGAGAATCTCAAGGCTGTTAGGCATAAGTGGATTACCCACTTCCCTTGTCCCATTGCAGAGCCAGAGGGGCATTAAAATTACTCAAACTAATGACAGGGGCCCCAATCTTGAGTGTCAGCCTGTGTGGTGAGGTTCTTTGTGGTGAGGTTCTGTGTGGTGAGGTTCTGTGTGGTGAGGTTCTGTGTGGTGAGGTTCTGTGTGGTGAGGTTCTGTGTGGTGAGGTTCTGTGTGGTGAGGTTCTGTGTGGTGAGGTTCTGTGTGGTGAGGTTCTGTGTGGTGAGGTTCTGTGTGGTGAGGTTCTGTGTGGTGAGGTTCTGTGTGGTGAGGTTCTGTGTGGTGAGGTTCTGTGTGGTGAGGTTCTGTGTGGTGAGGTTCTGTGTGGTGAGGTTCTGTGTGGTGAGGTTCTGTGTGGTGAGGTTCTGTGTGGTGAGGTTCTGTGTGGTGAGGTTCTGTGTGGTGAGGTTCTGTGTGGTGAGGTTCTGTGTGGTGAGGTTCTGTGTGGTGAGGTTCTGTGTGGTGAGGTTCTGTGTGGTGAGGTTCTGTGTGGTGAGGTTCTGTGTGGTGAGGTTCTGTGTGGTGAGGTTCTGTGTGGTGAGGTTCTGTGTGGTGAGGTTCTGTGTGGTGAGGTTCTGTGTGGTGAGGTTCTGTGTGGTGAGGTTCTGTGTGGTGAGGTTCTGTGTGGTGAGGTTCTGTGTGGTGAGGTTCTGTGTGGTGAGGTTCTGTGTGGTGAGGTTCTGCTGGGCTCCAGGTGTGGAGGAAGTCAGCTGGATAGAGCCCAGCCTTATTCCGTTCTACAGCTGAGTCAATGGAGTGTACTTCCAGACTGTGTTTCTGTGCCACCTCAGTTTCTGAGTTTAAAGATGCAAGTTTTCTGGCTATTTTGGGTCCTATATTCTTTTGAAACACACATGCCTTATTGTCTCCTCTGCTCAATATCTTTTGGATAAATGGTGGGCCCTGTTCTCATCAGTCTCCCTGTGTGTAGCTTATAGACATAAGTTTCTTTCGCTCATTCTCTTGACTAACAGGAGGGCCAGCAGATTTTACCTGTTATGGTAGAATGCTCAAGACCTGAGACTTCCTGAACCCATGATCCCATATGTTTCTTTGTTTGTGTGTAGCTTATCCATGGCATGTTTATATACCAAGGTTTCTTGTGCACAGAAAGCCTCAACTCAACAGTAACTAAGCTATTGTGGTGCACCAGTGAAGTCCTGGAGTTACGTGAACCCATAACCCCCAGATCTGGGATAGACAAGCCTTATCTTTATGTTAGGTTAAAAATTTTTTTTAAAAAAATTTTTAAAAAAATAAAAAAAAAATTTATGATTAAATTTAAAAATAATCTGGTTGTATTTCTACTTCCATCTGTCATTGTGCTCATAGTAAAGGGTCAACAATAAACACCCGGTTTTTTAAATGGCAAATAAAATCAGAAGGAAAAAAGTTTCAGTGACTTACCACCAAGAAGAGTAATGGAGGAACTATGAAGACAACTAGTTCACTAGCATAGAATAATTAGCATAGAATAATTACCTTAGAATAATTACCTTAGAATAATTACCTTAGAATAATTACCTTAGAATAATTACCTTAGAATAATTACCATAGAATAATTACCATAGAATAATTACCATGGAATAATTAACATGGAATAATTACCTTAAAATACTATGGTTGAATAATTACTGAGGGATAATTACAGTGGTGGATCCACAACATAGCAGAAGGGGTGGCTTTGAATAAATTTCAGGGAGCTGATGTTTGTTTTCTTTCTTCTTTTTGTCTCTTGGGGAAGTCAGTGAGGGAATATATGTAACTGAGTTTAGCTTGCTGCTGGAACATACCAACTAACCAACGTCTACATACCTGAGCAATCAACTGAGCCTTTTACTACAACTGCCAAAAATACTTCAAGGCTCATTATATGCAAATGTTTTATTCTTGCATTTTAAGGCAGTAAGAAAGTTTAAAGCTACTATTCACTTCTTTTTTTTTTTTAATTGATTTTTTAAAATATTTTTACTTTTAATTATTTGTTGATTTTTACCACCATCCCCCCTAAAAAATTAAAAAAATAAAAAAAATTTAAAAAAATAAAAATAAAAAATAAAAAAACTTTTAGAATTTCTTTTTAAAAAAATAAAAGGCATTCTTCAAAGAAACTCATCAAATATAGCTCTAGCACACTCTAGGGATTAGGCTATATCAGCTAATCTGGAGAAGCACTGGTAGCTAATTCATTCATCATTTTTCCTTCCTTTTAATTTTTTTTTCATTAGGTTTTTTAAATTTATTTCCTGTAGCTAATTTCACTTTTACCAGCACCTTTTTCCAACCACATTTTTCCAACTGGGGAGGCTTATAAGTTACTTGATCCCAACAAACTAACCTAAGATATAGTGCCCAGTAATAATAGAGTACAACCACCCACAAGCCCTAGCTATGTGTAACAACTCACTATCAACTCAAATACTGACTCAATTGCAGTAATTCAGACCAGAAGATAACCACTCCTCATCCTAGCTTCCCCTGCCAGTGTCGCAAGTGCAGTGAGGATGTGTACTTATTTCATCACCAACAAGACCTTAAAAAATCGTAACACTCTTAGCTAATCATAACACCCTCAACCAATCATTCCACCCTTAGCTAATAGCTAATAGTACCTTATTTCACCTCCCACCAGAGCAAAATCTATTAGTCCCTACCTTTACCCTTACCTCTCACTTAAAAGTGTCACCTGTTCTCGTGGCCTTGAGTAGAGGATCCTCCCCTTTGAGCAGTCACTTTAGTCAACCCTACCTGTTTTCTCCCGCAGCCAGCCAGCGTAGCGTGCTGAGATTGTTGCCGAGCAGATTTTTTTTCGGAGGTATGCGCATGTGACAATCTTAGAACGTGTGGGCTCCGTGCTGAGATTGTACCAGTGCTGGATTGTACCCGTGCTGGATTGTACCCGTGCTGAGATTGTACCCACTTCAAAATTCCTCAGACTAGTGCAGAATTTAGTTTATTCTGCCAGATTACTGATCCTCATTAAGATAAATACTGATCCAGCGCTTAGCTTAAGCCTGGACACTTTGATTTTCATCATACAGTGCTTCAGATGAGTGAATTTTCACTGAGGTAATCACGCAAGGAAGCTAACCAAAAAGCCATCAAAATTACAGTGTCTCATAGCCAGTTCTTAATTACATTTTGACAATGCCAATTCATCATTTAGTTCATATCTTTGGAGGACGCATGAGGGAGACATTTTTCAAGGTGTGATTCCATAACAGCATATGAATTGGAGCAAGACAGAGAAACCATCATAAATGTTATTGATACAAACAAACCTGACAAAAAAAAGTGAACTTCTTACAAAATGAAATGTGTACAAAATAAAATATGCATGCAATCCCTACAGATGATATCTCCTTGTTTGATTCAAACAGATACTGATTGAAATCATCAGATTATAATTGTGGAATTATACAAACTACCATCAATTGTAATCATCAAGTGTGTGCTTAATATATATAATATATATACATATTGATTGCAAGTATCAATAAAAAAAAGTTAAAATAATGTTTTTGTTCTGATTTCACTGATCATTTTCTCCCTTATCTGAGGAATCACATCCTGCATATAAGTAGAGAGGAAAAAGAGGATGAAAAGAGAGAGAGAGAGATAACAAAGTCATTGATATTAGTAATAGTGTGACAAACCTGACAAAAGTTAAATTTTAGGTCCAACGCTTGGAAAAATGCATACTGTAAAAGGCAATAGAATGAGAAGACAATAGAAAGAATAAGCTCAAGCGTGAGTTGGACTAATCAGAACCACAGACACAAACACAAACAAGAGGATGATAGCTTACCAAGCACAAGAAGATTCCATAGTCACAGCTGTTATTCTGACCTGGTATATCCTATAAATATATACATAAATATAAGAATATATTGGAGGCATGCAGGTGCACATGCATAAAACACAACACACACGTGTGTATATGTATGGTCTGGAGAGCACTGTCCTCCTGGAGCCCCATGTCCGCCACCTTGAGTCCTTTATCATCAGTTGCCTTCAGATCATCCTGGGTGTCTCCGTCAGGGAAAAGAAGTGCCATACCACGATGTGCACGATGGCAAAGCAGCAGAGAATATCATCCATCCTCTCACAGCGTCGTCCTCATTTTCTCGGGCACCTTTCAAGGATGCCCAAAGACTGGCTACCTAGGCAGCTTCTCGTGTGTGCCCTGCTGGTGGGAAGTGTTCTGCTGGAGGACAGAAGCAACGGTGGAATGGTGTTGTGGCCAGCAACCTTAAAAAGTGCAACTTGTCTAGAACCTGGGTAGAGTGTGCCCAGGAGTGTGACTCTAGGTGTACCACCATCCATCACAGTGTAGAGTGTCTCAATATAGAAGCCGAAAACAATGAGAAGAGTTGTAAAGATGAAAAGAAACATCATCACGAGCAGAGACTCATTGAGTCTGAGACTGCTCTGCACTGCAACCACCCTGGCTGCTCCTTGCAGGCCCTGACCAAGGCAGGTCTGACCAGCCATCAGCACCAACGTCATTCCACAATTCCAAGCATTCAGTGCCAGTACTGCCACCACATGTTCAACCAGCAAGGGTTTCACAATCATCAACATTTCTGCTCAACCAGACCTTGACCATCAATGTAGACTCAACCTGATTGGCCTGCATCTCCGTATCCTACAGGTATCATCGGAGCTCAGCAGCAAATGGATGGATGGATATATGCGTGTATATATGTGTGTATATATATGTGTGTATACATGTGTGTATGTGTGCATATGTGTATATGTATGTGTATATGTATGTATATGTGTGTGCATATGTGCATATATGTGTATATGTATGTGTGTGTATATGTATGTGTATATGTATGTGTATATGTATATGTATATGTGTGCATATGTGCATGTATGTGTGTATGTGTATGTGTGTGTATGTGTGTGTATGTGTGCAACTGTCTATAATCGTGTGGAGTAGTCCAGATTTTGATAGCAGTTCACTTTCTTTGGTGTTGCTAACCAAAGTTAAGAAAGTTCAGCACAAGAGAATGGTAATAAAGAACAGCTTTGTGACAAAAGATCAGAACATGAAGCAGAAATCAAAGTTTTTTTTACAACACTAAGTTGTGCCTGTGGAAGAAAATTTCGAAGACAAGAAGATCTGACCAGACACCAACATTTCTGTGTGATGCCATCATAAGCTAAGTTTATTGCCATTATTCTAAGTTCTAAGTATGTGTGTACATGTGTGCATGTATGTGTATATGTGCATGTATGTGTGTATATATGCATATATATATGCATGTATATATGTGCATATGTGTGTATATTTATGTGAATGTGTGTAAATGTGTGTATATGTGTACATATGTGTATGTGTACAATATATACACATATAAAATCACGCACAAACTGAAATTTGCGAGAGGAAATTAATTTTTACATAAATAAATGTAAAACATAAATGCAGCTACTAGGGCACGCCAGGGCTATATTTAAAGCATTAGCGCTTCAAATATGGCAGTAGCATACCCAGGTTAGCTTGATAACTCAGTGTGATATAGCATACCCAGATTAGCATGATATAACACTAGAATGCCCAGGTAAGCGTGAAAAAGAGTATTCCTTGATAATAATTTTCTTCTCATTTTAATTAAAAAAAATTTTTTTTTTTAATATATTTCCTGTGGCTAATTTCAGTTTACCATAGGCAACCCTTATTCCATACCTGATCCAGTTTGCTGCAGCATGGACTGCATTTAGCAAATACCTTATCACATATTTGTAAACAAATATTTTGTTGCCCAATTTGTAACACTGTGCATCAATGGAAAGTGGCAATAAATATACCTGTACTGATAAAACAACTTACTTCAAGCCTTTAATTGATGTTGCTTGGCCTGGTACTTGATATTTCTGGCCACATTCTTTGAAAGACCTGGTGGGCATTTATTAGTTAAGTATTAAGTCACCAGAGCCTGAATGTGGCATTGCTCTTCACCGTGAGATAATCTACCCACTCAACTGATAGATCCTTTATATTCAGTGGATCACAGTCAAGAGGCTACTGAGTCGGATGGTACTAACTAAGGATCATAAACTGGACAACCTAAGCCAATGATTTTATGGGATGACCATCCTTTAAAGGCTAACCATACCCTTTACCCATTGGCTTGCGGTACAAATCCTGGTAAATCCCGAATACTATCTCAGTACGGTTGCAATCTCAGCACGGTTGCAATCTCAGCACGGTTGCAATCTCAGCACGGTTGCAATCTCAGCACGGTTGCAATCTCAGCACGGTTGCAATCTCAGCACGGTTGCAATCTCAGCACGGTTGCAATCTCAGCACGGTTGCAATCTCAGCACGGTTGCAATCTCAGCACGGTTGCAATCTCAGCACGGTTGCAATCTCAGCACGGTTGCAATCTCAGCACGGTTGCAATCTCAGCACGGTTGCAATCTCAGCACGGTTGCAATCTCAGCACGGTTGCAATCTCAGCACGGTTGCAATCTCAGCACGGTTGCAATCTCAGCACGGTTGCAATCTCAGCACGGTTGCAATCTCAGCACGGTTGCAATCTCAGCACGGTTGCAATCTCAGCACGGTTGCAATCTCAGCACGGTTGCAATCTCAGCACGGTTGCAATCTCAGCACGGTTACAATCTCAGCACGGTTACAATCTCAGCACGGTTACAATCTCAGCACGGTTACAATCTCAGCACCGTTACAATCTCAGCACGGTTACAACCTCAGCACCGGTGTGGCGTGCTGAGATTTAACCGTGCTGAGATTGTATTTCGGAGTTATGCGTACGCGCCAACCGGAGTGATATTACCACCGTGCTGAGATTGTATTCGGGATAAGAATGTGAAAGGTCTATTAGTAGAGTAGAGAGACTGTCCAGACACCGAGAGCTATGCCAGATTCTGGTGACATACTTACAAACTTTAAAATGCCCACCTGATATTTCCTAGAACGAGGTTAGTGCATCAAGAATCAGGTCAATGGAATGCTCAAAGTAATATGTATTTGTAGTTATGGTATATATTCATAGTCATTAAGGAAAAAAAAAAAATTTTTTTTTTGGTGCTAAGAACAGTCTATAGTGCAGCAAACCATAAGCCCTGGTAGTATAGCTTAATTTGAAAATAATAGGTAGTGAAAACTAATGAAATTTATGATAATAGGCTAGCAGTCAAGGATAATGGAATGCTACAGTATTTTTATTTATTCACAGCATCAACAGAGGGTGCATCTTGTGAATGTCACATGACACTAATCTGCATAATTGATTTACCGATTTCAAGCTTGTATTACCTGTCCAACCATCATCTGTAATATCAAAAAAAAAGTTTATTTTTTCAATTTTAGTTAATTATTTTCCTTCTTAACAAGAATCTTCACTGAAAATTATATTCAATCTCTGTAATGGTGCTGTACAATTATCAATCTTGTTTGGATGAATGTGCTAGCATTTCCAAAACTGAGTGTACATACATTATACAGACGTTTCACGTGTTCAAGTTTTTATGGAAATAGGTTATTTTATTATGTAGATAGGTGGATCATTCAAGTAATAAAAGAATAATAGATGTATTATTAAATAATATTAGGTGAAAGTCTTGAGAATATAGGAATAGAATAACAAGTTTTAAAAAGAAATCGTTTTTCAGCCTAACCTTTGATTATATACCAATAAAAGCTCCTTATAGCACTCTTTTCATAACTCTACAATGCTATTATCCCCCAAACTTGGTGGCATGCCCAGACTTGTAACTACAAGCACAAGTACAAGTACTTGTAACTTGTAGGTGTTTTCTACTTGACCAACACATGTTACTATGGAAATGCCAATAGAAATGCAGACAGAAATGCCAAACAAAAATGCCACACTGAAATACTACACAGAAATGCCATGAAGAAATGCCACACAGAAATGCCCAAGAAAAGCTAATTTAATTAGAATATTTTTATAAATTTACAATAATGGCTAGGTAGTTAGTGTTGTTTGTACTAATATATGATGTACAGAGAGGTAGTTCTTGATAAAGGCACCAATATTATTTTTATAAAATTTTACATTATGAAAAATAGAAAGCTATTACATGGAGACTTATACCCCCAATATTCATTGAAATCATCAATATATTGCTTCCTTACACTGAATATATTTAGAGAATAATTATATGAAAGGGTGAAAATTGCAAATGATGATACCAATTTGTCTATGTAAGTTATATAATTAATTGCACTTCTTAATATGAGCTTTTAAATTTTTTAAAATTTGCAATATTTTTTTTGATTATTTTTTTTAATTTCTTTGGGCTAAATCTCATGATCTTCTAGAAGGAATTTATTTCTTTATTGGGAAGCTATAACTAGCTGTACTATGGTATATTATTGGGTGAGCTCCTTATGAAACCTTCTAATTTTTCACATGCTATTAATAGTCTAAAGTGGCACCAAAAAAGAAATGATTTTTATCAGAAGCACGGTACATGTATTTGAACAACATGTGTTAAAATAGAGAATAGGTTTATATGTTATATCACTATTAAAAAAGATTCATTTATCCAGTGAACAATTTCTAGGAGTTTAATTGTTCAATAACTTATTTATCATTTTTCCTAGAAAAGGAACTAGTACACATCAGGATAAAGCAGGACCAACAAAAGAAGGTTGTAACAGAGATGGATGAAATCATTGAGATTCTGGACCAATACCATTCAAACCCTATGGGTGGACACAGCAGCATTAACGCAACATGTCCAAGATACCCCAGTTTTATATGTGGCCTGGCATGAAGGAGGACTTTGTTGAATATGTAAGCACCAATTTCTTTGTTGGTTCAAAAATTAATTTTTAAGCATATTTTAAAACTTTTAAACTCACATTATGTTAGCATGTCAACAAAATAGCATGCTATTCTTAAAAAAAAAAAAAAAAAAAAAAAAAAAAAAAAAAAAAATTATTGCTATTGTAACATTTTTTTTTAAAACCAAACAATTTTGGTTGTACAAATTACAAAATAAGTTTCACATATATCAGCTTTCAAATATGTACAATTCAAAGTTGATTAAGACAAGCCTAAAAATAACAGCATGTGTTTGTTTGCAGTATAATACTTGTGACCGCTGCCAGCGATACCAAAAGTTTAAAATGCAGGCTCCAGAGCTGAAGTCCATCAGGATGAAGGAGCCTCTGGAACTCGTTGACATGGATCTCATTGGTATGTACATTTAATCACAAAAATCTTAATTAAGTTACTGTTGTTTGTTCTATCGGTTGTTGTTTTGATTTTTTCTATTTCAGGACCACTACCAACAACTGATGCTGGGTTCAAATATGTATTAATGTTCACCAACAATCTTACCAAGTTAGAGGATTTCTATCCACTGAGGATAAAGCAACTTCTGGTGTTGCACTAAATATCAAAACCTATGTAAACAGGTGAATAGGAATACTGTTGTGAACACACCAGACATATATTATATGTATTCCAAATTATCTATATAATAATTCTTTTCTAACAGGTGGGGTTCACCTAAAAGGCTTCTGTCAGACCAAGGGTGTGAGTTTATTGCACAAGTAAGATGAAAAAATGGAAGAAGAAAAAGTTATTTGTTAACAAACCACCTAACTGGTGTATATATGCTGTTACAGATTAACATTGAGGTTTTCAGGCATCTCAAGCACTCAGTAACCAGACCTTGAAAATGTAGTTTCGAAGCTTAATAATGAATGCCAGAATGATTGGGATGAGTTTCTAGATGATGTCACTTTTTTGATTAGGACTCAAAAACAAGCATCCACTAAATACAGCCCATTTTTTGATGTTTGGTCGACATCCACTGGACTCCACTTGAAGTATTGTTTATATTATTCATTTTTCCAACAATTCCAAATTTGATCATTTAATCATAGATGGAGGTGACTTCTGACTCTGACAGGATAGAGGAGGAAACAACAGGAGTAGTGGACATTGATGAAGTGCTGTCGGAAAGGATCTGATATAATGGCAAGCATTAACCAAGAGGTAATGAAGCATTTTATAATATATAGGGATTATTTTTAAACATCAGGAGGAAAGATGGCAGCCTCATGAACAGGCCCATATAGGTGTTGCATAACAATTTTAATGTGGTCATTATCTTTTCATGTTATCTGCTGTTTATCTGTGTTCTTTACAGAATTCTTGAGATTGACAGCCATCAAAGGATAACCCTTTCTTACCCTGAGACTGGTACACCACTGAAGGTAAAATTACCCTATGACCAGCTCCAGCCACATAGCAGCAGTGAGCTTCACCAGCCACTGCCTTCAAGACAAGAGCCACTGAGGGAGTCTTCTGACCTGCATTCTTCAGATTATCCAATTGATGAAGATGCTGAACTTCATGTACCCTCCATGAAGATATGCAAGATAGAGACAATGTAAGACAATTAGATATGATTATGATATTGTGCCTTCTTGAGACCTGCATGAATAGCTGTAAAGAAGGATAAAAAAATCGTCATTGAATTATAAATTAGTGTTTTCCCCATCGGTATTTAATATTAAGATATTGCTTAATAACTTTCTTTTTACCTTCCACCTCCATCTCCTTTAATGTGTATAGATTGTGTATACCTCAAACTTTGTTATTGTTGTTTTAATGATGTGTGTTATTCAGAATAGGTGTTTGGTAATTATCTAATAGCAGTTGAAGTGCTACTTTGATAAGTGTATATATGTGCATAAATCACCTTTACATTAGGCAATGTTCACTAGTAGAGATCAGCATGAGAATGGATCTGTGTCGAAAGCTGAATTGGGTAAGCTTTTTATGCTGATAAGGAACATGGATATTATCAATCACTGGTTGTTATCTAACACTATTCATGCTTAGCTAACCATACTGGCCATTCATTGCTACCATATTGCCTGTGTGCGTGTGTGTGTGTGTGTGTGTGTGTGTGTGTGTGTGTGTGTGTGTGTGTGTGTGTGTGTATGTGTGTGTGCGTGCATGCATGCGTGTGTGTGTGTACATTGCTAATGCAAAGAAGCAGGAGCAGGATCTATAGTCATTGTGAAGAGAAGTCTGCAGGTATGTCATTTATCAACATAAAGTCTCTGTGTGTAAAGAATTTGGTATCTATATTAACCATGTATTATACAGCAAGGAAAAGGAGAAGATGTGGCACTTGTGAGGCGTGTGTAAAAAATTAACTGTGGAAAGTGCACTCCCTGCTTGGACATGATAAATAATGAAGGAAAAGGAACTCTGAAGCAATACTGTAAATGGCAAAAGTGTGAAAGATGAATTAGAGAGTGATGGTATGTAGAAAATAACTGACCAAGTTTTCATTGTAGTGCATTCTTTAGTGAGAGAACTTCAGCAGTTATATGGCTATGAATGTTGCTGCAGAAACACACACTACATCAGAAGTTGCTGGAGATGCTCATCCATCTCCCATTGCAGTAAATATGAGCTCTCAAAGCCCTGTCTGCATGCCAATCCAATCATGTGATATAGTATGCTTGTGATCTTTTACAGAGAGATGCAGTTTGTAGTAAAAAGATTTGTCAAGTAAACAAACAAGTTCTTGACACATTGACTGGCGAGGAATGGATAAATAACAAGGTAAGTATCAAATATGACTCTATTAAATCTGCATTAATACCAAATTGTAATGTTGCCAGCCATCTATGCATTTTATTGTCACATTACATGTCCAATTATTCATGCGTATACTGACCCTTAATGGAATTGATGACCATATCCTTTTTACACAGATTATAGATGTGTACTTACATTTGGTCATGGATGAGGCAAATACAAAGGATTCCAAATCTGCACATTGCTTTTCAAGTTTTTTTTACACCAAACTTGCAACAAAAAAAAAGTGACATCACCAAAAATTGGATGAAGGTATGGTACATAATGTTACTAAATACGAACTGATCTTATGTGAATCTTTAAAAACAGGTGGACTATTTGTCGTATCGAAAATTGATCATTCCAATTTTGAGAATTCTCACTGTTCATTGACTATAGTTGACTTTCAGGGAAAGGAAATGAGATACTATGATTCCTTGAAAAGGAATGGTATATAGTGCTTGACAAAAATCAGGTGTGTAGCTTAGATAATATTTATGCTGAAGATGGTAATAATGTTTATAACCATTTATGGAATAGACATTGCATTGAAAGAATGAAGACGAATATAGATTTTTCTACATGGAATATGTTGTGCCCCAAGGTAATTAATGTAATAGTTGCTAAATAGATGATCACTTATGACTTGATAAAACAGACTGACTCAATCATCACAACCACTACAATATATATCAATCATACAGGAAGTATCTTTAACCACAATGTCCTTAGTATATATACATAATATCATGCCACAACTCCCCTTTAAAGTCTAGTAGGAGGATTAATGAATGTTCCTGTTTGTGACCGCGTCATGATTCTTCTAGCCGATGGGTTGATGGCCGATTCACTTCCCTGGTTGACTGATCAAATGATTTTCCATTTCATGTGAGGAAGGAATAATGCTGAGATGGTTACGATTCCTCCGCAAATCTCCAGCTGGTATTTCAACAACATATGATGTACTAATTCTTCCCTGAAGAGCCTCAGTTTCAGATTGGATCCAAACTCCCATGTCATCAGGAATCTCAGGCAAATCACGAACTCTGTGTCTCCAATCATAGTTCCTCTTTTGTTTCTCTTTGAAGTCACTATTCTTCTTGGAGAACTCGGGAATGTATGCCCATGTAGGTGCAAGCAGATTCTTAATCTGAGGGACAGATGACTTGATTAGTCTTCCTATGCAAAGTTCAGCTGGATTCAGGCCACACCAAGGCATGGGGGTGGATCTATAGCTCAGCAAAGCCATGAAAGGATCTGTTGACTTCTGTATGATACCCTTAACTGTCTGCACAGTTCTCTCTGCTTGGCCATTGCTTTGGGGATAGAAGGGACTACTTGTCACATGATTAAAATTGTATGTGTTGGCAAATCTTGAAAAATCATGAGAGGAAAATTGTGGCCCATTATCACTTCTGACCACTTCTGGTAGTTCATGTCTGGAAAAGATTGCTTTAAGTGCAGTTATTACACTTGATGAGGTTGTGGATGTTAGTTTTGTCACTTCTGGGTAGCATGAAAAATAGTCCACTGTAATCAGATAATGGGATCCCTTGATCTCAAAAAAATCTGCTCCTACTACTTGCCAAGGGTAGTCTGGTAAGTCAGTTGGCATGAGCGGTTCTTTCTTCTGTTTAGCTTGCTTAGCACATGTTGTGCATTGCTTTACCATCTGAGTTATGTAGTGTGTGACTCTTGGCCACCATACTGAAGTTCATGCTCTCCAGCAGCAGCGTTCTTCCCCCTGGTGTCCATTGTGAATCTTCTCCATTGTTTTCTTCCTTAGAAGTAGGATTGTGGTACCACTATCCTACTTCTATATAACAACAGGTCGTCACAGACTGTGAGATAATATCGAGCCTTCCAAAAAGGTCTGAGCTTGAGCTGGACAGCTATTGGATTTAATGGCCATCCTGCTTCGCAATAGTCGATGATAGAGGAACATTCAAAGTCCTTCTTTTGAGCTTGACAGTAAATGTCCAGTCTTTCTGAATTGGCAAGTAAAGAAGGGATGACTATTTTTCGCATATATATGTCAGTAAGCTTCTGAAGATGTGATTCATTTTCTTAATCATTGATGGGTGCTCTGGAAAGAGTGTCAGCAGTATAGAGAAATTTTCCTGGGACATGGGTAATAATGTAGTCAAACCGATCCATTCGTAGTCGCAACCGAAGAACTCAAGGAGGAAGTGTATTAAGACACTTGGAGTTTAGAAGAGGGACCAAAGGATTATGATCTGTCTCTATAGTGAATGAATTTCCGAGGATGTAATCCGAAAACTTTTCACAAGACCAGATTACCCGACAAGGCTTCCTTTTCAATTTGAGCATAGCGTCTTTCAGTTTCACTCATAGATCTTGATGCATAAGCCACTGGTTTCCATTTCCCACTCTGTTCCTGTAGAAGGACTGTACCTAGGCCATATAATGATGAGTCAGCTGAAATCTTTGTTTTAGATTTTGGGTTGTACAAGGTAAGTATTGTAGGTTTGATGAGTTCCTCCTTTAGTTGCAAGAAGGCTTCTTCTTGTGCAGGTCCCCATATCCAAGCTTTTGTTTTGCTCATCAGCTCGCGTAGTGGTTGTCCAATCTCTGCAATTTTACTAGAAAACTTGCCAAGTTGGTTTACCATTCCCATGAACCTGCGTAGCTCAGTTAGTGATTATGGAGCAGGAAATTGATTGTTTGTGGAGCAGGAAGTTGATTGATGGTGGAGCAGGAAGTAGATTGATTGCTGATGTTTTGGATGGATCAGCTCGAACACCCTCTGCATCAACACCCTAGCCCTTCCTTCTACTGTGATGTTAGTAGAGAGCAGAACAGTATCTGCCTCCTCACACAAACAATATAAAAGAGTGCTTACTTGCTGAGCTGCACTTGTAGCACTTAGGCCTGAAGCAGCCCTAAGTGTTCAAACCTTCTCTTCCACTTGGTCCAGCCATCTGGGGACTTAAAATCAAAATGCTCTGGTAGTTGAAGGTGAATTGTAGCCATCCCACACCTGACACCATGTAACAGTTGCTAAATAGATATCACTTATGACTTGATAAAAGTGACTGACTCAATCATCACAACCACTACAATATATATCAATCATACAGGAGGTATCTTTAACCACAATGTCCTTAGTATATATAAATAATATCATGCCACAATTAATGCCATAGTACAATGTATATTTTCAATTGCATATGAAATCGCTGAATATAAATTTGTGCCACAAAAACTGAGTGCTTTATCAACACATTCACATGAGTGTTGTGTTTTATGCATGTGCACCTGCATGCATTCAATATAATCTTATATTTATGTATATATTTATAGGATATACAAGGTCAGTGTAACAGCTATGACTGTGGAGTCTTCTTGTGCTTGGTAAGCAATCATTCTCTTCTTTGTGTTTGTGTGTTTGTGCTTCTAGCTAGTCCAGCTCATGCTTGAGCTTACTCTTCTATTGTCTTTTACAGTATTCACATTTGTCAGGTTATCACACTATTACTATAATATCAATGACTTTGTATCTCTCTCTCTTTTCGTCATCTTTTTCCCCTCTACTTATATATGTGAGCGGCTAGCCTGGCTTCAGTTTCACACTTGCTCTGCTAACCAGACTAGCTGCCCCTCTCCCTTGTTCAACCATGTTCTTACTGCAGTAACTAAGGCTACCTAGCTGTTGCTATACTTAGCCCACAGTAGGTCCAACACACTGAGTCTCAGTAAAAGAATATAAGTATAATAAACTGGCCAGATGAACTGTCTGGTCCAGCAACAACAAGGTCTTTCAATAATTGCACAACAACAGAAAATGCAATGATGATACAATCAATAGATAACCTAAAGACTTGAGACTAATTGCTAGCAGTTCTTCGAGTCCTTTTATATTTTATTCCCCTCTACTTATATATGTGAGCGGCTAGCCTGGCTTCAGTTTCACACTTGCTCTGCTAACCAGACTAGCTGCCCCTCTCCCTTGTTCAACCATGTTCTTACTGCAGTAACTAAGGCTACCTAGCTGTTGCTATACTTAGCCCACAGTAGGTCCAATACACTGAGTCTCAGTAAAAGAATATAAGTATAATAAACTGGCCAGATGAACTGTCTGGTCCAGCAACAACAAGGTCTTTCAATAATTGCACAACAACAGAAAATGCAATGATGATACAATCAATAGATAACCTAAAGACTTGAGACTAATTGCTAGCAGTTCTTCGAGTCCTTTTATATTTTATTGCTTATCAGGCCATCTGGGCCACTGCTCCATGTCCTGGTGTGGCTAGATCAAGCACCACATTCCCAGCAATAGTGTCTCCACCACAAACCACCTTCCCAGCAGACTTTATTAACTTTGACCCTGTATTGTTATCTTTCGTATTATCTTTCCCACAAGCCACATTCCCAGCATGACTTATTAACTTCATATTATTAACTTCATATTATCTTTCACAGTTAGTTCTCTGAATCATTGGGAGGAGTCTGAGTCACTGGGGAGGAGTCCATCTCTAAGCACCTGAGGCTCTGACAGTATGCAGGGTGTAATTCCTCAGATAAGGGGGAAAATGATCAGTGAAATCAGAACAAAAACATTATTTTAACTTTTTTTTATTGATACTTGCAATCAATATGTATATATATTTTTTACACACACTTGATTACAATTGATGGTAGTTCTTATAATTCCACATTAATAATCTGATCATGTCCTCAGTATCTCTTTAAATTAAACAAGGATGTATCATTTGTAGTGATTGCATGCATATTTTATTTCATACACATTTCATTTTGTAAGAAGTTCACTTCTTTTGTCAGGTTTGTTTGTATCAATAACATTTATGATGGTTTCTCCATCTTGCTCCAAGATATTACGGAGTCAGGTGTTGAAAAGTGTCTCACTCATGCATCCTCCAAAGATATAAAATAAATAATGAATAGGCATTGCCAAAATGTAATTAAGAACTGGTTATGAGACATTGTAATTTTGATGGCTTTTTGGTAGCTTTCTTGCATGATTTTCTCAATGAAAATTCATTCATCTGAAGCACTGTACGATGAAAGTCAAAGTGTCCAGGCTTAAGCTAAGCCCCTGAGCAGTATTTATCTTGCTGAGGATCAGTAAACTGGCGGAATAAACTAAATTCTGCGCTGCTCTGAGGAATTTTGGAGCGGGTACAATCTCAGCATGGAGCCTAGACGTGCTGAGATTGTCACTCCCGTTGGCGCATGCGCATAACTCCGAAATACAATCTCAGCACAATTACTATCTCAGCGTGCCACACCGGTGTAACGGTCTCAGATTACTCCCAGTCTGAGCTAACCCCCCCTCCCCCCCCCCCCCCCCCCTTCAATGCGCATGCGTTTAGTCATGTCTCTAAGCCTAAGAACTGCACCAGTCTGAATTTGTCCAGCTGGTCCTTCTCTGCGGTGATACGCGTTCTACCTAGGATATCATTACAGAATATCATTGTTTGTGTAGCTTTCCGTAGCTTTTGGCTTAACTATCTGTGGTAATGACTGAATCACCGACGGACACCCAGTCTGCCAGGCTGGAAAGATATAAATTATTTCAGTTATTTTATATGCTGTGGAAAGGTAGTACATATGGACTAACACTCACAAATGTAATTTTTAGAGGAAGAGTTTCATTATGTTAGAAATGACAAATCCACAAACAAGAAGGTCCTGATAGAGGTGGCACTGGTGGCAGAGGTCCTGATGGAGGTGGCACTGGTGGCAGAGATCCTGACAGAGGTGGCACTGGTCCTGACAGAGGTGGCACTGGTGGCAGAGGTCCTGCAGCAGTATCACTCTAATCCAATGGGAGGCCACAGTGGAGTGAACAATACATTGAGCAAGATTTCCCAATGCTATTCCTGGAGTGGGATGAAAGAAGATGTTACAGATTATGTTAGTTCAACTACAGTGGAGCATATTATTGGTTACAATGAAATTTAATGAAGTATTTCTTTATCACTATTACATATGTATCACAGGTTAGTTTCTGTGATAAATGTCTGAGGTATGAAGGGAAGGAAAAAAAAGAACACAGGCACCCGACCTAAAGACGATCAAAGTGAAGGAGCCCCTGGACCTGGTTGGCATGGATCTTATTGGTGAACATCAATTTGGATATCACTCATTTTTTTACATGGAAATGTGGGCTATAAAATTTTGCTACCTTCTCTCCTTCAGGTCCATTGCCTACCACTTCAACTCTCCATGAACACAGATGGCAGCTGGTTGGACAATGGACACATTGACCATGCCCAGGCACTTCTGTCCTGTCAATACTTTCAAATTGATGGCTTCCAATCAGCCTGTGTATTTGAGCCAGATGGATGCCAACAAATAGGGAAACCTGAGGGACACTTTGTCCAAATACTTAACCTCTCAGGCAATCATTGGGCCACAGTCAGTAATATTAACTCTCCGAAAGATACAGTGGCTGTTTATGATTCCATGAATAACTCTCCACCAAAAGCTGGAAAAAAACAAACTATTAAAACAGTTAGCCTGTCTTGTGGTTTCTAGGAAAACTTTAAAAAAATTGAATGGGTGGATATAAAAAAAAAACAACAGATTGGTACGTCTGACTGTGGACTGTTTGCCACAGCAGTTGCGACATCCTTGTGTGCCAGCATCTCGCCTCAAAATTGTAACTGGAAGCAGGATGATATGCAGAAGCATGTTCTGAAATGTTTTCAAATAGGAAAGATGAATCCTTTTCCTTTACAACAGTTATGTTCCTATAAAATGGTATATTTAAAAATGCTCAACATTTAGAGAATGTCACTATATATATACCCGGTGTTACCGGCTAATATGTGGTGGTGGTCGTGGTGGTGGTGGGTGTTTGGTCGTGGTGGTAGTGGTGGTGGCTCCTATTTCTCAGTGGTGGTGGTCTGTTAGTCCTAGAGTTTTCTGGCCAAAATACCATTTTTGGCTTTTTCTCATTACCATAGTAACCATTTTGAGAAATTTTTAGCCCATGTTTTAAGTTGGGTCAAAAGCTATCATCATGCCGAGTTTCAGAGAAATCCACCTACCGGTTTGGCCGGAATGATGGTAAAAACATACAGACAGACCAACAGACAAATTCTGTTTATTTCCCAGACATGCCACTTGGCATAAAACCATCTCAGGGTGGGTCTCCTTCATCCCTAATAGTTTGGTCAAAATCTAACAGAGCGATTTTGAGAAACGGATGAACATAGTTACATAGGTCTTCTAATATATATAATATACAGTAGAACCTCAGAGTTAAGAACCCCAGAGTTATGAACTGATCGGTTAAGGAACCCCAAACTGAAAGAAAATTGGTAAAGTACAGATTATATGTATCTGTTTTAATTACTTCAGGAATGCCCACCCACAGAATTGCAGCAGCTGCAATGTTCTATGGCCTTTTTTTACAGAGAAAAACACCCCAAAAGTAGAATGAGGGGGAAGAATAGTTGCAATAATTACAATAGGGGACTTGCATGATTGGCAGGTACTACCTGCCACGCCTACTTATGGTATCAATGAATCACCCGTACCATAGAAAATGTATTGGGATTCATGGCTACCAATGACGTTTTTGAGAACTGCAACTGGAAAATAGCTCCTGCTTTTACCATACTATATGAATAGAAACACTATGAAATTTTCAGCGTGCTGATACCAAATTCTAGAACATTCCTAGCTATGGTTGTGGAAAAAATGGTTCATGAAAGTGAAAGAAAGGTTAGTTAAGAACTGGCCAGTAAGTTTGCTGCTAGTTCTCAGAGCTCAAAGATAGGCAGCAGTAGCTAGGGTTAATATTGGCCAAGAAGAAGCTGCAATACTTTTCAGAATCCTGTCAGGCAGCACCTGTGACAATCCAGAAATTCTTGGAAATGAGGTGCTGCCTAACAGTGCTTAGAGAAAAACTAGCAGCTATTTTTGCTGTGACACTGTGTCTGAAAACTGTATGACACTCACCGCTACTGCCGCCAACCAATGAGCTCTTACAACTAGCTGGGCAGGCTCCTGGCAACATTGCACCAATCTTTCTTCACTTTCAAGCTGGGATTTATCTATGACCACAGCTCTGAATATTCTGGAATATGCTATGAGCACGCCTGGAAATTTCATTAAGTTTCTATTCCTGCATTATGGTGAAAGCTGGAGCTATTATGCAATTGCAATTCTCGAAAATATCATTGTAGGTCTGTGAATGTTAATACATTTCCTATGGTGTTGGAGGTTCACTGATACCATAAGTAGGTGTGGCAGGTTGTTTGTGACATAATCATGCAAGTCCCCTATTGTGGGTTGTGGGCATGCACAAAGTATGGACAAATATAAAATTGGCAGTACTAAAAAAAATTATTTTGAACTTTATGGTAGGAAGAACTCTTGAAACAGCTAAATAGTAGAAGAATACCTGCAGATAGTTAGGTTTGCATTTGGTTACAGTATTTAAGAAAATTGCTTATCATATTAACTAATAAATTTATATTATTATGAATGACATCATTGTGATATCATAGTTTCAAGTTATGAACACCATTGTTTCCATTGTGTAATACTAAAAATGTTTTTTTTCCTTCCTTGTGTATCTTTCTACTTCTTAATAACTAAAGGAGAAGGAAAAAGAGTGGGGAGGAAAGAAAAACCAAAGAGGTGGGGGGGGGGGGGGGGGGGATAAACACCTCATACAATGCCATTCAGCAAAAAAAAGAAAAAGTGTCAAGTGTTGGTGTATCTTTATATATAGACCCAATTTAATACTATTTGCGAGCTGGAGATGCAATACATTCAGTGCTGTGAATACAGAAATCTGTTGCAGGGTACACCCAAGGATAGTCCAGGTAGCTAGACCCTTTACCTAGCCACTGTAGGAAGGGTCTGTTTGCAGTCCTACTCAGATCTTCCTACAACCAGCAGTAGGTAAAGGGTCTGGCATGCCAGACTAATCACTGTGCTGGCAAACAGGGTAAGGCTATGTTAGAGGTGAAGGATAACTGGTTGTGGGACGAGTGGAAGAGTTGGCTGAAGTGGGAGGATCACCAAGGCGAGAGACCACCAGTGCAGGTGGCACTTCCGTAAGTGCCCTACCCTAGCCCTAAGTGAGACGTAAGGACTAATAGATTCTGCTCCAGTAAAAATGGGTGATGAAACAATCTCCTCTGTATAAATAGCTAAGGATGTTATGGATAGCTAAGGGTGTTATGGTTAGCTAAGGGTGTTATGATTAGCTAAAGGTGTTATGGTTAGCTAAGGGTGTTTTGACTAGCTAAGGGTGTTATGACTAGCTAAGGGTGTTATGGTTAGCTAAGGGTATAATGACTAGCTGAGGGTTTATGATTCACCAAGGTCTTGTTGGTGATGAAATAAGTCCACACCCTCACTGTACCTGGGACACTGGCAGGGGAAGCTAGGATGAGGAATGGTTGTCTGCTGGTCTGAATTACTGGAATAGTACTGGAATAGAGTTAGTATCTGAGTTGATGAGTTGTTATACATAGCTAGGCCTTGTGGGTGGATTGTACTCTATTATCCCTGGACACATCTTAGGTAGTCTTGGTCCCAGACCCGTTAATTCACAGCACTGGATGTATTGCATCACCAGCACGCAAATATAGTGGGTCTGGTGACTTTCCTGTGTATTCCGTGTTCCTTAGGCATCTGTGGAATGCAACCATAAAAGCCATATCCACTCATTTGATTAATCAGAACTACATATTCATGAAATCTTATGTTTTGCGTGTAAATATATAGTACTAGGTACTGGGGATGGCTTCAGAAACATTCAGTAACTTCAAAAAAAATTTTTACAACCTTGGCGGAAAGTGTGGTTGTTTTAAAACCTCATTATAAAATTATTTTGGTCGCCGCCGACGTTCCGGCTCTGGGACACGGAATGCACAGGCATGTCACCAGACCCACTTTATTTGCATGCTGGTGATGCAATATATCCAGTGCTGTGAATAAAGGGGTCTGGGACCAAGACCAATTCTTGGGCTAGTTGGTTTGTTTTTTGTTATGTTTGGGAGGGGGGGGGGGGTTATATAAAACTTTTTGCATTCACAAAGGGTACACAACAGCACAAAACTAATCAATTGTGAACCCCAAAAAAGAAAAAAAGAGAGGGGAAACAAGAGAGATGAAATCCCATAGGTGAGTATCATCTTAAATGCAAACTTTTGTACAGATTCTAGATGGCTGATCTCTTTCTTAGTGAGTGGATCCCACAGTTGTGCAGCATACTCTAGATGAGGCCGTACAAGACTAAACTGTTTGAGATTTTCTGCAGATACATTAACTTTAAAATTGTCTGTACAAGAGTCCAATTATCTTTCTTGCCTTTTTTGCAAACTTTTGTGATATGGTTCGACCAGGATAGATTTCTATTAATTAAAACACCAAGATAACTTATAGTCTTCCGCTTCCTCTAACAAGACTTCATTAAGGTAAAGTGTTGGTGCATATCTAATTGGCCATCTTTTTTTAGAGAGTACCATGAATTTTCACTTAGCAGGATTCAGTTGCAGGAAGTGATCTGCTGACCACAATTCTAAGCTAGTAATAACAGATTGAACACAACAAAATCTTCAGACTGCAGGATGGGCCGATAGAGTAGAATGTCATCAGCATATAGGACGCAGTGCGTCAAAGGTGACAGTGAGCACACATCAGAGATGTTAATGTAAATAGAGAAAAAGAGAGGTCCCAAAACACAACCCTGAGGAACCCCAGAGGGAACTGCAACTTGAGTTGAACACATCCCTTCAACTACTCTTGCTGCTATCTTTGTGTTAGATAGCTGGTCAGCCAAGCCAACAAGGATGTATGCATATCTATCTTCTTCAGTCTATTTATTAAGGCTAGGGTGCATGATGAATACTATCAAAGGCTTTTCTGTACATAGTCAAAAATCATGGCACAGATATCTTTGCCAGACTCCAAGTATTTTAGCCACTCATGATCTGTAGAGATTACTGCAGTAACAGTTAAGCGACCTAACCTGACTCCCCATTGACTATCAAAAAGTGGACAGTTCTCTTCCAGGTGCCTGATAAGGAGAAAGTGAATATGCCCCTCCAATACTTTACTTAGCACACACAGAAGTGAATTTGGCCGATAATTGCTTGTCCAATGTTGATTGGTCAATAACTTCGGAATTAGGACAATAAATGACAATTTCCAGCCCTCAGGGAGTTTCCCCATCTTAATGCACAGGTTGAACATGCGAGTAATAGATGGTGCAATACTTACTGCAGTGCACTCTAACATCCTAGCTGAGATACCATCTGGACCATTTGCCTTAGATACATCCAGACATTGCAACATGTTGCATATGGTGTCTACATTACATAAAAACTCTTCAGGAATATTTGCAGGATTAGGGACAGTAATGTTTGAAGCTTTTAAGGGAGGACAAATTGTGTTAAAGCAAGTAAAAAGAATAAATTTAGCATCTCAGCTTTTCCCTGGCTAGTGTTAGACTCGGTCCCATTTCCATCAGACAGTGTTGGGATAGAAGATTAATTTTTCCTGAGGTATTTAATTGCCCTCCAGAATTCTTTGGGGTTGCTGGAGTCAATACTCTGAAGGAATGTCCTTTTTGCAGCATGTAGTATATGAGTAACCTTATTATGTAAGCGCTTGTATCTAGAGAGGTCGCCCAACACCTTACCCCGTTTGAATAGAGCATTTCTCTTTATGATAAGACCAATAAGCCTTTTAGTAAGCCAAGGGAGATTTTTACGTTTAAGAAGTGTCCTTTGTGGAATACATTTGTCCATTATACACAAACTGTTGGCTCCACTTCAACCAGGATTCATTGACATTTTCTAATAATAGTTCATTCCAGTCAACAATATCAATGAGGGCGTGTGCCATTCCCAATCAGCTTGACTGTAGAACCAAACAATTCTGCCCTTGGAATGATTCACACACACAGTTGTGCTTGGAAGTAGATTTCCATTTACACTGTACAGAAATACCTCTATGGTCTGAATTAGAGAGAGAGGTGGGATTACGTGGCAAAAATCGATTAATACAGAGTTTAACACGAAGACCAGGTCAATAAGGCTTGTTGAACCATTATGATATGTTTGTGTTGGTTCAGTGACAATTTTGTTAGAGTAAATAAATGAGATTAACATTTCACCAGTTTGGAGGACATATGATCGTATGGTGAACATAAGTTAACATTGAAATCACCCAATAGAATAAAATTAGAAAACTGAGGCACAGTGTATGCTTGTAAACATGTACAGAGTTTGTCTAGTATAGATGATGAAGAGGAAGGTGGTCTATAGCACAGTGATACACATTCTCTGAATGTGTGACATCTGATGACAACAGAGAGCAATTCTAAACCCTTTCAAGAGGGCAACACAGTATAACTATGACAAATAGAAATATACATAAGGACACCTCCTCCATTACAGACTCCTGTCTAAATCAACCAACTGATATCCCGGTATATGCACTTCAAAATTACTGATATCTGAGCATATATATATATATAATGAAAATAGTTACCATGGTAATGAGATAAAGCCAAAAATAGTATTTGAGCCAAAAAGCCCATGGAGCTACAGATTTAAACTTGGTATGCATGTACAACTTCACTCTCAGAGTAACATGAAAATGTTATTTCAGCAAAAACCCTTGAACCTTGGGAGTTAGACCATGAACCCATTGATAATTGGAATCAATATAATCTGGGAAATGTCTTAAGTACAAGTATATGACCACACCAATTTCTGTTTTCAAGTCAGGTCCAAAAAAGGCCAAAAATGGTACTTAGGCCAGACAAACCCTTGGAGCGACAGACTTAATACATGGTATGCATACACAACTGGGACTTTTGAAGTAACATGGGCAGGATCCCTCCTGGCTATACCTCTTTCCATTGGTGTGTAAAACAAAAAAGTGCCAAAAAAGAATTTCTGAATAATGCTTGGACATAAGGAGTTAGATCCACAAACATGCTTGAATATATATTTTGGTTCATAAGTATGTGTGTATGTATGTGTGTCTAGGCATCACAGCCAAACATTAGGAGCAAAAAAGCTGAAATCTGGTATGTTGACTGGATGCCTGCATCCCACACCATTGGACAACCTTCCCATCTTATAGGCACCCAACCTGCTGAGATTCACGGATGGCAGGCAGTGCTGTCTCTCAGTTGCCAGGCTCTGGTACCAGGCCATCTGCTGTACCAAAAGCTAGCAGATCCTGCCAAGCAGCCTCTGTGACCGAGATCGGGCACCCATTTGTACTAGCTGCGAAACAGTTCCTCAGGACCGTCGAGGGGCAAAGCGTCAATGTGGCACAGTGGGCGGAACATGCTTGGAGTGCAGAATGATGCAACAGTTCCTCCAGACTGCGCTCCTTTATCTCTGATGCCAGACCTTGCCCACTGGAATTGGCTCTGCCAAGACCTGCATGGAGGAGGCTAAGCCACCTTCCAACCAGTGTTTGGCGCTTCTGCTTATCCATGCACAAATGGGGAATGGACCCTTCAGCAATCTGTGAGTGTGGCGTGGAGGATCAAACTGCAGACCATATTATACAAAGATGTCAATACTTGCCACCAAATGGTGTCTATGGGCTGCAGGTCCTGGATGATGATATCATCAAATGGCTCTCGACCTCATGTCCCAATTCTAGCCTGGATGGTTTTGGACTCAAGGAAGACAACTTCAAACTTTGACTAATTTTTAACTGGCTAACTAACTGCATAGCTTCGTAAAGGTAACTTCATAAACGATAATAATTCTTTCTGCAGCCTTGTGAATACCTTCCTCAGAAACCTGAAGGCATTCTCTAGTGTCCTCTTCTTCTGCATGGGCAGCTGGCTATGGTCTGACTTTGTCTGGAATCCTCGACTCCTGCTGAAAATTCACTACATTTTGAAATATTTGGCAATTTCCCAATCAGACCTTTTCCCTCCCAATTAGTTTCCAAAATGCACTACTATTGGCAGCACTGTTTAGGACAACCCCAGAGATCCAGCCTCCTTTAAATTTGTAGGTATCCAACCAATTGAGATGACAATATCACACAATAATAGATAATTTAATGACCAGTCACCTAATTATAATTACATGTGTGTATGTGTGTGCAGGAATACTTCCTCCTACTCAGGCCAGTAATCAACATGTATCAAATCAACTCAACAAATAGTAAATCAACTCAACAAATAGTAAATCAACTCAATAAACAAAAAATTATAAGTCATAATCTACAATAGTAATATATTCAGGAACCTCATCAAATATATTGTGTGTGCATGTCTGTGTTCTCAATTTGACCTACCAATGTTTACATTTCTTTTACATACAATTGAGCTGTGGGAGAATTTGGAAGGAAAAAAAGTGGCAAAAAAAAAAGAAGAAGGAAAATATTATAGAAGGAAGTGTGGAAGAAAAATGTGTGTGGGGGGGGGGGGGGGGGGGGAATGAAGAAAAGAAGGAAGGAAGAAAAACCAACCTAGTCCAGGTTTGAACCACTGAGTTTCAGTTAGGAAGACCTGTGCCTTTACCACTGAGTGATCAAGTGATGTTTTGTTTTTTAATACCATTTTTAACATTTTTTGCCTTACACACAAAGAGAAAGAGGTGTGGCTGGATGAAACCCAGCCCAAGTTATATGCAGAGTCTAGTTGTCTCTGCATGCCAGAGTTTTAGGTCTGTAGCTCCATTCTTTTTTCTGGCAAAAATACCAATTTTGTTGTTTTTTTTGGGGGGGGGGGGGGGGGGGGGTTTGTGCATTTAAAAATTTTTTTTTTTTTAATTTAAAAATACAGAAAGGGATGTGGCCATATAGACATGCTCATGACGTTCTCCTGGTGACATTGATTCTAAATATGTGTTTGTAGGTTTAACTTCAAGCGTGAATCGAGGATACACAGACAGACAGACAGACAGACAGACAGACAGACAGACAGACAGACAGACAGACAGACAGACACACAGACAATTTGCACTATTCAGTACAGATATATATATATACACACATAGTAGCGGAAAAAAACCCCTGTCCTACGGGCTAATTTTCGGCCCACCTTTGGTGGGCTGTAGTCACAAAATTGTCTCCTTTGATGACATGTAGACTTATAAAACAAAAGTGGAAATGTGATTAGGTTATTAAGTATTAAATTTCGTGGACTATGTTGCTTTAGTTGGAGTGTCATAGTGTCCATTATGGAGTATAACAGTGTCCATTATGGAGTGTAATGGTGTCCATTATAAAGTGTAACAGTGTACATTATGGAGTGTAACAGTGCCCATTATGGAGTGTAAGTGTATATTATGGAGTGTAAATATTGTCTATTATGTAATAGTGTGCTTCATGGAGTGTAATAGTCTGCATTATAAAGTGTAATAGTCTGCATTATGGAGTGTAATAGTGTACATTATGGAGTGTAATAGTATCCATTATAGAGTACTTATAGCATATATCCCGTATTGCCCGGGATATGATATGACCACAGGAAAAGGTGTGGCCTGGTTTGACTCCACCCATTGCATTTCCCTATCTGATTCAAGTTGTATTTGTATGGTTCTAGATCTCTACTATAAATATATTGCATCATTTTTTGACCTTACATTCTCACAGAAAGTGATATCATCAGGTGACCCTATTTTTTGTTGTTATAAACCATCCATTGTGTTTAGGTATGCCTACCCTGAAGTGCGGGTTATAATTGTATGGTGTTTAGCCACACACACCCAAAGAAAGAAGTTTGAATAGGAATGATCACACTGAGTGCAGAGTATCCAATCAAATATAACTCAAGCCTCTTCATTCACTGAAGTATTAATGAAATACTCATGACTCAATGTCAGTGTGGGGATGGGAGTGGTGAGAAAATCTTTGTTCATATCATCCCTACCTTGTTTGTGGACTATAGGGGCTGGAGCCGTGCTCCTGAGTGTAGGGGCCGTGCTCCTGAGTGTAGAGGATCCAGGAACAGCTTAGGAAGAAATAATCTATCATCAGTAGTCAACCCACTAAGTAAACATGATAGACCTTTTGTTACCCAATAGTGTATTTATATGCATGTATATATATTTTGTGTATGTATGCATGTATGTACTGTGTGCGTGCGTGTGTGCTTGTGTGTGAATGCATGTGTGGGTTTGTGTATTAATTGTTCCAATGATAACCGATATAGGCTTCTTCTTTTTTCAGGATGGTTGTGATGGTGTCTATAATGATGGGGGTTAGTGGTCTCTCTCTGTCTGTGTGTGCAGGTCTGGCTACTTCACCTATGACTCAGAGGTGGAGGAGTATGGCATTACGCTCTACAAGTTCTTGCTGCCAGATGAGGAGCTTGTCAACACTACGCAGGATGCCCAAGGCTTTCCCACCCACATCGCTAGTGGAGTGCTCAACCTCACTGCCATCGTCCCTAGCAGCGTGCCTATCTTTTTGTCCAAGCCGCACTTCCTGCATGCAGACCCAGTCTTCAGGAGCAATGTCACAGGCATGCATCCGAATGTCAGTCTCCATGACTCCTACTTCGCGGTGGGGCCAATTACAGGTTTGTAGCCTACTAGTTGACTGTCTCCTCATAGTGGGACACAACCCTCCTGAGGGTGTACTGGGCATGCCCACACAATGTGTAATGATGTTATGGAACCCACGTCTGTTCCAGAAACTCTCACAAATGTCATACACTTTGACCTAGCTCATTTAGAAATTGAAGCGTAATGTGGTAGTCCAGTGTGTGGGCATGCACATAATACCATGTACCTACATGTATGTACATGATACCATGCACTTGCATGCATGTGCATATTGATCTGGCTGCTGTGGCATGTGCAACACTGTCTCATTGGGTCATTGCCCCCTCTAGCTGCTGTGGCATGTGCAACACTGTCTCATTGGGTCATTGCCCCCTCTAGCTGCTGTGGCATGTGCAACACTGTCTCATTGGGTCATTGCCTCCTCTAGCTGCTGTGGCATGTGCAACACTGTCTCATTGGGTCATTGCCTCCTCTAGCTGCTGTGACATGTGCAACACTGTCTCATTGGGTCATTGCCTCCTCTAGCTGCTGTGGCATGTGCAACACTGTCTCATTGGGTCATTGCCTCCTCTAGCTGTTGTGGCATGTGCAACACTGTCTCATTGGGTCAGTGCCCCCTCTAGCTGCTGTGACATGTGCAACACTGTCTCATTGGTTCATTGCCTCCTCTAGCTGCTGTGACATGTGCAACATTGTCTCATTGGGTCATTGCCCCCTCTAGCTGTGTGGCATGTGCAACACTGTTTCATTGGGTCATTGCCTCCTCTAGCTGCTGTGGCATGTGCAACACTGTCTCATTGGGTCATTGCCTCCTCTAGCTGCTGTGACATGTGCAACACTGTCTCATTGGGTCATTGCCTCCTCTAGCTGCTGTGGCATGTGCAACACTGTCTCATTGGGTCATTGCCTCCTCTAGCTGCTGTGGCATGTGCAACACTGTCTCATTGGGTCATTGCCCCCTCTAGCTGTGTGGCATGTGCAACACTGTCTCATTGGGTCATTGCCTCCTCTAGCTGCTGTGGCATGTGCAACACTGTCTCATTGGGTCATTGCCCCCTCTAGCTGCTGTGACATGTGCAACACTGTCTCATTGGTTCATTGCCTCCTCTAGCTGCTGTGACATGTGCAACATTGTCTCATTGGGTCATTGCCCCCTCTAGCTGTGTGGCATGTGCAACATTGTCTCATTGGGTCATTGCCCCCTCTAGCTGTGTGGCATGTGCAACACTGTCTCATTGGGTCATTGCCTCCTCTAGCTGCTGTGACATGTGCAACACTGTCTCATTGGGTCATTGCCTCCTCTAGCTGCTGTGGCATGTGCAACACTGTCTCATTGGGTCATTGCCCCCTCTAGCTGTGTGACATGTGCAACACTGTCTCATTGCCTCCTCTAGCTGCTGTGGCATGTGCAACACTGTCTCATTGAGTCATTGCCTCCTCTAGCTGCTGTGGCATGTGCAACACTGTCTCATTGGGTCATTGCCCCCTCTAGCTGCTGTGGCATGTGCAACACTGTCTCATTGGGTCATTGCCCCCTCTAGCTGTGTGGCATGTGCAACACTGTCTCATTGGGTCATTGCCTCCTCTAGCTGCTGTGGCATGTGCAACACTGTCTCATTGGGTCATTGCCTCCTCTAGCTGCTATGGCATGTGCAACACTGTCTCATTGGGTCATTGCCTCCTCTAGCTGCTGTGGCATGTGCAACACTGTCTCATTGGGTCATTGCCCCCTCTAGCTGCTGTGGCATGTGCAACACAATCCCCCTCATGTGCACCTCATATAAATGCTTACCTCAGCAAAGTGGTTCTGTGTGTATGTATATCAGATAAGGTTGACTCACCACATGCTCTCTCTGCAGGTGCAACTATGGATGTTGCCAAGCGTATTCAGCTCAACGTTCAAGTGGAGCGCTCCAAGATCTTGCTGAGATGAGGAAAGTGCGGGATTCCACAGTGGTGCCCATATACTATGTGAAGCAGACAGGCAAAATCACCTCCTCCTTGGCCATCCTGGGCTGTCTGGGCCCTAGTCATACTGGCAGGTGTGTGTGTGTGCATGTGCGTGCGTGTGTGTGTGTGTGTGCATGCATCATGTTGGAGTGGTTGGCCATAGTAATGTTGTATCTGGTGAAGGCCACAGGGAACTGAAGAGTTCTATGATGTGCTGCAGTGAACACTTGGAGGGGGGAGGGGACTAGGCCTTGGTAGATGTTGCTAGCATAACTGTCAGAATATTAGGCAGTAGAGACATGAGAATGGTACTGGAGGTGTAGGCCAGCAGGCGAGCATAATGGGATACTAGTGCCATTTTATTTATCCACAGCACCAATGACAGACAATCTATTATAATTAAATGTGCTGAAATGTTAATGTCATTACTATTATAAAAATTTATTTATAAAAATACAATTAAAAAGGAAGAGAAATAGTTGTGTTTGGATAATGTAATAGCTAAGTTCATGAACTGAGTGAACATTCATTATGCGCACGCGCGCACGCACACACACACACACACACACACACACACACACACACACACACACACACACACACACACACACACACACACACACACACTTCCATGTGTCCAAACTTTCATGCGAAGGGATTATTTTATAACTGAGTATGAAGAATGAGTAGATCATTAAGAATAAGAGGTGGAAGTTTTGAGGATACAAGAATAGAAGGATAGGGTTTATATAAAGAGAGAGAGAGAGAGATTTATCAAGGCCTAGAGAGCACTAAACTGGCTGCTAGCTTGAGAGTACATTCCCCTTCACTTCCCTTCATTGTCTTGTGGTGCAGGACTTGTGCTGCTGGTGGCAGCAATCTCTCTGGTGGTTCTACTCACACTCAACATTTCCCGAAGACACTCCAGACTTTCCAACTACGTTTATGTCAACGGAGACAAAGACGATGATGCAGAGGATGTATGACATCATGTGTCAGTGGTCTGTCTACCTGGTCATGTTTTTATTGTTTTTTATTCTGTACTGGACTGGACCTATCATGCAATCCACTATTGGCAGTTTTTAGCTTTTATATGAATGGATCACGACGTCTACACAAAATTTCAATGGTAATCGATATCAATCCAATCAGTGTAATGAAATTAATGTTGTTTACCTTATATAAGTTTGTGTGTAGTGCTCACATTGCGTGCAGCGGTGCAGTGATCACACAGTGTGTGTAGTAGTGCTGTCAGTGCATGAAATGTCTCAAAGATGGCTGCTAGTTCAGTCACGGTGAGAAGTTGAGGGCAATGGATGCACCATGGGAAGGGCTCTTCTCTCCCCTCTGTTCCTCCGCTCCTCATCTCACTCTCTTCCCTCCTGTGAGGGAAGGTGATTAAAGAATTGATCTTTCTTACATGTCAGTAGTGACTGAAGAACATGTGTTGTGTGATTGCACTGTATAAGATGACTATAATCAAGTTTATGTTGGGAGACATTGGTTAGGCACTGCTCTCCTCACTCACAGTAGCTGTGGGCTGGGCTGTCCTGTGTAATGCCCCACAGACTCTACCTCCACCCTCTACAGTGTGTCAGCTGCACCTCTAGTTCCTCCACAGAATAGCCACACCACTGATCATGAGAGTGCCTGAAGGGCTTCTGCATCAGCGGAACTTACCACCATGTGATATAAGACTTGGAGTTACTTTAGTCCTCCATAGAGATCAGCTTCCTTTACATACAGTAGTTGGCTTCCTTCCCCTCCCATGCAGATGACTATATCACAATACATTCAATGATTGCAGATATGTCCCTGTTGCAACATTAAACTAGACACAAAATACATTTAACTAATTATCACCACTATTAGTATCAATTAGTGTCTGCCACAATTGTCGGTTGGTTGGGTGGGTGATCATGTGAGGCCACCTAACCACATCAAATCCACTTATGTGACATGTGAGACCTCTAAACTTCCACTTTCCCCATACTAATTGACAGAAGATTGGTATCTTCAGTTGCTGATCTCATTTACAACTGAGAGAAATCAGCTGTGGCTTTCCACGTGTTCCTTTCCTTTGAAATGGTCACAGGCAACACCAGTCTCCTTATCCAATGGGGTGGCTCATGTTACTTTCGCTTACCTGAATACCATATGTGCCAATTTTCAACCAAATCCTTACTGCCATTTGGCAGGTTTTATACACGTAAACATATATAAACACCACTACAATATGTTGTTATTTTATATTGAATTAATGTAGTAGTCTATATTATGAAGTTTTGTTTTATTGTTATGGAAAGGTATTGTGTATGTATGTCATGGACAGTGGGTAGCTAGCAGCAGTTTCCTCCATCTTTACTTGCCAATGGTTGTCATCCTCTAGTAGGTCATTGAGTCAGCAGGCCTTGTGATAGGTTGGGTACACATCTCCAATGAATGTTTTCAAGTCATCAGAGCATCTTGCTTCCACGTTGCTGCTTAATATTTCATTGTGGTCTGGCAGGTAGATATTCTCAAAAGCATATTTAAATATGCTCACATAGGCCTGATAATGATGGAGCATTTATTGCAATTCAGTGACTATTTTCATTGGTATGTCTCCACCAACGTGCCTGTTCTGTTGCTTGGCCTCCTCATCTGTATTTCTCATGAAGTACACTTGAAGGAACTTGGGATTCTCCTCTGGAAGTGGAAGTAGTCCTCCGATTTTGTGATAGCACTGGCCCTGAATTTTGAATATGTTCTGAAGTGCTGTGGTTGGTCAGGTTGTGCTCTGTTCTGAAGGAGGTGGTCTGGAATGTGGTATTGTACTTACTGTGATTACTTCTGAAGTACTTGCCAGTTGCAGTGTTGTCTTAAAGTAGCCTCTTGTGGATTAATGGGGGCTCCTCAAGGAGTGGTAGACTGACTTTCCCATTGGAGCATCAGGGTCCTGGTGGCTCTTTTTCCCATTTCTTTGCATTGCAGTGTTGGCTCACCTCTCTCGTCATCCTTCCAATGGTTTCCTTGTTATATCTTGCATCATTTGTGGCAGTATCATATTGGAAACATGCTTTTACCCAGATGAGTTTGGTTGTTTCTGTTGTTGCTGTTTTCATATTTGTTGCCTCTGTGGTTGTTGTTTCTTGAATTTCATGTACATGTAAATGCCTTTCAGTGTAATTTTAGCATTATTACATTCCTTTGTTTGCCCTTTGATTGTCGTTTGATGGTGTTGTCTGGATTAAATGAGTTGATCTGTTCAATTAATGGAGGTGTAGTTAATCCCAGTTGTTAATATTGAATTGTTGGTTTAGTGGGATATTCAATTGTTGAAGGGCATAATCAGTTTCTTGTGATTGTCCAGAGGTAACTTCATAATTCAGGTTTACCAGATGTATGTTCATTTATTGAGTTAGGTTGGTTGGTAGTGCTATTTTGAAATATAATTTTTTAAAGGGTAGAGGTACTTGTACTTTAGTGAGTTTTCATTTGAATTCATAGTACAATGTTCATGGTGTGGCTGTAGAAGACTAAATTCAAAACCCAACATTTAAATTTCAATGTGTAGGGTTTGTTGTTTTCTGTTTTGTGGTTGCAATGTTTTTTGTTTTTGTTTTTTTTTGTTTTTGTTATTTTTGTTTTTAAAAAATATTTTTAGTTGCACTAAGGTGTTGAAATGAAATATGAATGGGGTTGTTTGGTTAGTGGGTGTACAATTTACTTTATTCCTTCTGGAGATTACTTTTAGTGGGTTGAATTTCTTTTAATAGGAATTCATTATTCAATCTGTAGAGAGTGTCTGTATTGGTCTGTTTGGTGGAGTGTCTGTGTTGTCATGGAATGGAGAAATGTTATGTTTTTATTATTTCTTGACCTTTTTTTTTTTTTGGCACTGTTCTTCATGGAAATGATGCTTCTTATGGTTTTTTCCCCTTTGATCTTATTTTCTTTGGCTTTGTTCTTTTTTCAGAGAACCTTCTATTTTTGATCAGAGTATTCCAATGATTAGCATATTTCTTGATGATGGATAACATATTGTTTGATGATGGTGTGCAAAATGGCAAAGATTCAAAAATTCACCCATTTCGTGAATTTCTTGGTTCTTGGACATCCGCATGAACACACCAAATCCAAATATGGCCTCAAATTTCCCTGGCTAGGTTCAGCTCAAAAAATTTTTTTTATTTTTTATTTACAGTCCTCGTTTTTGATTATATATATATAGATAGATAGATAGATAGATAGATAGATATATACACATACATATAAATGTGTGTAAAGTAAACCACAACTATTCAGTATCTCATAATGAACTGAACACAATATATAACTACACTTTGTAGTTCAAATAGATAACTTTGTGTGTTAAATATTTTTGTGTGTATACACAATAACTAATTGCAAGGTGGAAAAAAATATATAATAAAAATAGACCTATCCTGTTTTCAAACTATAGATGAACAGTTTGGTTCAAAGACTCCTACAAGACAGTTGCTCTTGACTTGGTAACAATGACGACACCAATGTCGAGATAGAAATTTAATGTCTCTTCAGCTCCAAACTTGCCCTCCAGTTCACGTATTCCTTCCTCTATCTCTTCATCAGTCAACTCTGAGAGAGAGGACACCCACCTACTACGTAATCTCTTGTACCACCATTGTTTGGACTTCTCCACTGGTTCCTTCCACATAAAGAACTTGTATTTTAAATTATTTGAGTCAAGGATTTTATACAATTCTTCATTGTCAACAGGAATCCACTTCTTAAGAAGAGCTGAGAAACAAACAGTGGTTGGTGGGTTTAACTGAGTTATCATGCAAGTGCCCTCATCTGACATGTATTTGGCAAGGTTAGAAAATACTCCAGCAGGGTCATGGAAATGATGACAAGTGTAATTCATCATCACAATATCCAGTGGGTAATTTGGTTTGGCAAAAAACTTTTCTGCTGTTGAGTGAATAGGAATTATACCGTCCATTTTCATGGCGACTTGAAGCATTTTTAGATTAGGCTCAACACATACTACTGGCTTTTCCACATCAAACTCGCGTTTTAAAAGCTGTATAACATTTCCTGTTCCTCCACCAATATCAACTATCTGGTCGGTCTTTTTCAGGGGAATGTTGTGCTTGATAATATTGACAATTGGAAGATGAATATAAGACATGATTTCATCATAATCTGGAGCTAGTGTGCTGTAGTGATCTGCGACACAAACAAATAACAACAGACAAAAAAACCCCTATTAACTATAAAGTTAAGCTAAAAATGACATCAAAACTGTTATAGGAAGTGGTAGCTAGCCTACAACCCAACAACCCTGTATACTGCTTGAAGGCTACAATATGTTGGGGTTAATACATTCAAAAAAAAGGAACTAGCTATTAATATTAATTCCTGACCTTTAAACCTTACTATGGGTATGTCCATAACTGTATTTACAAATTATATTTCTATCAATAATGTCTCTAATGAAGTAAGATTTATCATTATGGGAACTATACCATCGAAGGAGGTTGGTTCCACAGCACCATTTGTCTGGCAGGATTCCCTGCTCCCTTCATTGTGGTGACTTTCCTGATCCATTTCTATAAAAAGAGAACAAAAAACATTGGAAGATAACACACAAAAGGGATCTGGACCCTTTACTTGCAATGATGCTGATAACATGACACTTTTACTGATCTAATCACTAAATCTATAGAGGTCGTACTTCCACCTAATCATCCATGGCCACTCCTCTCTGCTAACTGTGCAGTGTGTAGTCAAAGGATGGTACCACAATCATTACTCTGAACAAAAGTATGTACATCCTACATGACAGATGCTAGGTGACAAGCTTTCATCAGTCCAGCATTGGTACAAGACTGTTAGCAGATGTTTTTATACATACATGACCAGTTGAGTGAGTTAGTGAAGAAATACATAAAGTAAATATAATAGTAGTGCGCACTCAAGAACACAGGAATTGGACCTTATAGCATTGCACTGGGAGTACTGCAGTAAGTTGCTGGTTCACCTCTAATTGCACTCCCACTTGTGTCAGTGATCATATGCTATCAAAACAGCAACATATTGATGGATGTTTGGGAAACATCATATCACAAGTATAAAGAGCTGATAGACTATCAGGTAATGAAGCATACAGTCCTGATGTGTGCAGTGATAGTGCTACAGTCTGCCACATAACATGCCACCTGCAAGTTACATGCTAGAGACTTGAGGGAATAGCACATCTCTTTCCCCATGCAGTAAGTCTTCCAGTACAGGTTGGATCAAGTCAACGTTGGACCTGCAATATATATATAATACACTGAATGTAGGAATGGAGTATAACCTCCAATCATTCGCATACTCTGATAGATTTAGCAATACCAACACTATCTCTATCTCCCTTATCTGTGGCACTCGGGTAGTAGAAATAGTGTCAATATTCTTTTGTGTGACCTCCATGTTGCTAATTTTGGTACTGACCATCTTATGGGCATCAAAAACATTTTGGTCACATTCTGCATTTTATTCCATTATTTTACATTATCTGGATTATTTTTTGTTATGAGGAGACAGTAATTAGGAAATGTATAGTGCTTCAACCTTTTCCTTGGTAGATCTCTCCTGATCAGAACAGCCAAGTTCAGAGACAAATATCTATTGTGAAATAGTAGCATCCAGGAGAATGAAAGATTTACCTTATATTCATAATTTAGAGAATCTTTTACCTCCAAACAAGTACAATTCCTTTTAATTCCGCAGGTTTTGCATAGTCCTGGAAGTTAAAAAGGGAAGAAACAAAAGAACAAACACACTACCATATTTTACTGCCATTTCTTCACTACTTTGGATTGTTTTTTTACAAACAGATAGACTTCATTTATTACTGTAATAAGATTTCAATTTGTAATGACACAACAGTAGGCCATTACATATCTGACCACAGATAAGTGGTGTATTCATAAGTCATTAACGAATGAGAAAAAACTTCCTATAATCTTGGAAGAATAGCGTAAAAAGATATAAAGATTATTCACTGGTGGTTTGTATTGTTTCTTGGTATGTGTACCATTTTCTTTGGTCAACTAAATATGATTTGGAAAAAGAATATTTTTTCCCAAGTATGAAACAGAAATTCAAGTAACTCCATTGATACTATGATCAGTTAATTCCACTCTATCCACCTTGTCAGCGTTCTCTAATAATCCCAAATCGGTAGTTTCTGTCACCAGAGCCTGTTTACTTAAAAGCTACTCCTAAAGCTTACCCAAGGAAATGTAGGGTGTATTTGGTCAGGTCACTCCCCTGACCACACACACACACACACACACACACACACACACACACACACACACACACACACACACACACACACACACACACACGTTTAAAACATGAACCATAACTTCTACATTCATCATTGATTTTTCTTTGTTTGTAAAATGGTTGGCTTCCAGGTATAAATACTCTGGACCATCCTCTTGTGCTGAGTTGATCTCATGGAACCAACCAATTCAGTGATTAACTTTGATTAAACTCTGACATAATTTACTGGCCTTTAGTGGCTGAACTTTTGGTGACTCTAGTGGCAGCAGTACCATTGTCACATTGTGAGGTAAGTGTAGAAGAATCTGTCACAGTCACTAACCCTCAACCACAACATGACATAACTATTTTAAATCTTTATAACTCGTACATCTGCAGCTTGCAGGACCTGCTAGCCCAAACCAATGAAAGATACTTGAATAGTAATTTACGTACCTACTATGTAAATAGCAACCTTATGCACCTACAAATACAATATTGTTTTGAATGTCCATCAAACATAAACTGTAAAATGGAAGCAAGTCCCTGACTAAGTTACTAAACTTACCATATATCCTCCTCCCCCCCACCCACCCACCCAACCAACCATTGACAACATTCACTGGCTGTATTTATCATAGGTAAACAACTAGCTCATATGTAGTAGGTGGAGAGAAGACATTCTCCTGCCACTTTAGTCATGGAAACATTTCAGTTACCTTATCACCCTTGGTCCCAACCAGTTTGGATAGTTAACCGCTGTATTACGTGTACTTGAGACAAATTACATATTTTACATGTGATAGGGTAAAAGTTGAAGAGTTGACTGGGAGTTACATGAAAAGTAGTAGAGCATGGGCAGATCCAGGATTTGGAGATGGAAGGTTCGTATTTTGCTACAAGAAATTGTAAGTTTAGCCATGCGAATAATATTTCAGTTTCCCAGGCCCCACAGCATCAATTTTTCCTACTGAATCCAATCTCTTTATCAGGTGGTAGAGTAAGTGCGGGTATCAAAAATAGAATTTGTAATTTTGAATTTAAACCAAAAAAAAAAAAAAGAAAAAAAAAAAAAAAAAAAAATTAAGAACACACAGGTCACAACCTAAAAGGAGAGAAAGAAAAGAAGAAAAAAAAAGACACCAAACCAATATCTTGAAAAATATATATGCTGACAGTAAACAACACATAAAAAAACAACTTTTTTTTTTAATATTATCACTGGAATTGACCGACTGAATGGATTGACCTGACAAGCACATTAATATATGATAAGCATTCCTCTGTACACTGGAGGTCTACAAGGATCTTGTCAATGAAGTCTCATCTGTTTATTCACAGGAACCCCCTCCTGTTCCTTCCCTCCACCATTAAGGAGGTTGATTCCTTTGAACCCAAGAAAACATCGTTTAATGGGCCACTATGGAGGTGATTTTTTTCCCCAAGGTGTTATAACCCCCTCCCTACTCTACCTTTGGAATAATGAACTTGCGCATGAAAATTTGGATCAACCAACCAGAGCAACTCAAACAAACTAGCCCAAGATATAGTGCCCAATAATATTAGCTAGAGTACAATCCACCAACAGGCCCAAGCTATGGAACCCCGATAACAACTCACAATCAACTCACAATCAACTCTAATAGTAACTCAACTCCCACACTCCAGAAGAAGAAGAAGAAGAAAATCTCCGCCCTAGACCCACTCCTCACGTCGCACAAAGAAATTTTTCAACGTTGAACTAAGAGCTTAGTTTACTTCATCGGGCAAAAAGAACTTAGGAAATCGGTAACACCTTAATATATAGGCTTAACGTGCTCTTCCGGTGTCAAGGTCTCTGATTACCCACAGTCTCAGATTACCCCCAGTCTCAGATTGCCCCCTAGCTCAATGCGCATGCGTTTAGTCATGTCTCTAAGCCTAAGAACTGCACCAGTCTGAGTTTGTCCAGCTGGTCCTTCTCTGCAGTGATACGCTTTCTACCTAGGATATCATTACAGAATATTATTGTTTGTGTAGGTTTCGGTAGCTTTTGGCTTAAACATCTGTGGTAATGACTGAATCACTGAAGGACACCTTGTCTGCCAGGCTGGAAAGATTTGTCTTGAACAAAATTAAATCTCTGCAAATGATCCAGTATCTTTCTACTGGTAAGTATCCCGAAGGACTTGGCAAGAAGGACAGAAGGAGAATCAGGAACAACTCCAGAACACATACTTGGGATGCACAAAGTAAATTATTTCAGTTATTTTATATGCTGTGGAAAGGGAGTACATATGGACTAACACTCACAAATGTAATTTTTAGAGGAAGAGTTGCATTATGTTGGAAATGACAAATACACAAAGAAGGTCCTGACAGAGGTGGCACTGGTGGCAGAGGTCCTGACAGAGGTGGCACTGGTGGCAGAGGTCCTGACAGAGGTGGCACTGGTGGCAGAGGTCCTGACAGAGGTGGCACTGGTGGCAGAGGTCCTGACAGAGGTGGCACTGGTGGCAGAGGTCCTGACAGAGGTGGCACTGGTGGCAGAGGTCCTGACAGAGGTGGCACTGGTGGCAGAGGTCCTGACAGAGGTGGCACTGGTGGCAGAGGTCCTGCAGCAGTATCACTCTAATCCAATGGGAGGCCACAGTGGAGTGAACAATACATTGAGCAAGATTTTCTAATACTATTCCTGGAGTGGGATGAAAGAAGATGTTACAGATTCCGTTAGTTCAACTACAGCGGAGCATATTATTGGTTACAATGAAATTTAACGAAGTATTTCTTTATCACTATTACATATGTATTACAGGTTAAGCTCCTGTGATAAATGTCAGAAGTATGGGGAAAAATGAGGACATAGTCACCCAACCTAAAGACAATCAAGGTGAAAGAGCCCCTGGACCTGGTTGGCATGGATCTTATTGGTGAACATCAATTTGGATATCACTCATTTTTTTACATGGAAATGTGGGCTATAAAATTTTGCTACCTTCTCTCCTTCAGGTCCATTGCCTACCACTTCAACTCTCCATGAACACAGATGACAGCTGGTTGGATGATGGACACATTGACCATGCTCAGGCACTTCTGTCCTGTCAATACTTTCAAATTGATGGCTTCCATTCAGCCTGTGTATTTGAGCCAGATGGATGTCAACAAATAGGGAAACCAGAGGGACACTTTGTCCAAACACTTAACCTCTCAGGCAATCATTGGGCCACAGCCAGTAACATTAACTCTCCGAATGATACGGTGGCAGTTAATGATTCCACGAACAACTCTCCACCAAAATCTGGAAAAAACAAACTATTAAAACAGTTAGCTTCTCCTGTGGTTCCTAAGACAACTTTAAAAATTGAATGGGTGGATATAAAAAAAAAAGCAACAGATTGGTACATCTGATTATGGACTGTTTGCCACAGCAGTTGCGACATACCTGTGTGCCAGTGTCTTGCCTCAGAATTGTAACTGGAAGTAGGATGATATGCAGAAGCATGTTCTAAAATGTTTTCAAATAGGAAAGATGAATCCTTTTCCCCTACAAGGGAATCAACAAAGTGGTGGGGAGATGTTCACTGAGAATGTTGCAGTTTATTTTCACTGCAAATAACTGTATGAACCAACTGAACCAACGAGCTCATGATGGAATGTGGGGGGGGGGGGGGGGGGGGGGGGGTGTTCTGACTGGTTTCACTGTTTGTGTGAGAAAGTGCCAAAAAAAGTGATGGATAAAACCAAATTTATTTGTAATACTGTAAAATTAATGATTTGTAATTTGTGAATAGAATGGACAAATATATTTGTTCCCCTCCCCACCCAACCCCACAACAATAAAAGATTTCTTTTTGTGTGTCTGTCCATATGCTTGTGCAATTTGCCTTGCCAGACTATTGGACAGATTTCTCTATATGTGATTTATGGTTTAATGATCATAGGACAAAAGACTAAGATTTATCACAAATTTCCAGTGCAAAGGGTACAGATGCATGTTGTGAAACAGAATGTGAGCCTTAAGGATAACATAATAACATAATGAAAAATAATATATATTTTAAATTAAATGCCAACTAAGTGCATTACTGGAAATGAAAAATTCAAATGCAATAATATAAACTGACACCAGAGATCTATTGACACAAACCGCAGACCAACCGGTTCATTTTACTATGTCTGCCAACAGCTCTCTTGTGTTAGTACGCTCCCAAGGGGTAATCTCAGACTGGAGGTAATCTGAGTCAAGCAGAAACTGCCTCATTTCGCCCCAGGTTTTTCACTCTGGTAGGTAGTGAAGGGGTTAATCTCAGACTAGGGGTAATCTCAGACTGGGGGTAATCTGAGACCGGGGTAATCTGAGATCGTGTTAAATACGTCTCATTTTACCCTAGGTTTTCACGCATGCATAGATGCGGAGGGGGTAATCTCAGACAGGGGGTAATCTGAGACCGTGACACCGGTTTATGGTCCCACCTAACACTCTGTTCCAGATCACACTCCGTCTGAGATTCCCCCCTCTCCCTATTAAACGCGCTTGCGTACGGGTGGTTAGATTTTGCAGGCAACTGCTGCAGTCAGAGTTTGTCCTGCTTGACTTTCTCAGAGCTGGTTGACGTCCTGCTTCAGGATTAGATTTGACATTAGTCCTTTTCACCCCGGAGCTCCACAGATACACACAATATGGGAAATTCACAAAATAGGGACAGCCACATATCCAGCATACAAGCGGGTTATGCTTGATAAATTTTGAGCTTGTTTGTGTAGCTTTCAGATTGGCAACAATAATGACGAATTAATCCGAGGACACCGATGTCACAGGATATTGTATCGCTGGGATTCTGAGCTAAACAATATCCCAGGATATTTTGTCCTTTTAGGATATAATGTGCTCAAGTGAAAAACAGCTACAATTCTTCTAAAAATAAACCAGATAATTTGCTAAAGTTTTTACTCCTTGCTACTATTTCGCATTGATATAGCTATCTCCTGATTTAGTTTTGGTTGATTTGTCTGATAATAGTTTCCACCAAACCTTTCACATGTCCTGCATTTGGATCAGTTCTTGTCCATCACAGTCTACTCTATTGTTTCTATACTTCTCAATAATAATAATAATAATAATAATAATAATAATAATAATAATAATAATAATAATAATAATAACAATAATAATAATAATAATATTAATAATAATAAAAACTGTTTCATGCTCATCTCTGATGGTTAGTGGCCCTTCATTGAACTTGTTTTGCTTTTTTGTTTTTTTTAGTAATTTTATAATTTGCCTTTTTTTAATTAGCTGTTGTGGTATCTTGGGTTTCTTTATAGAGATTGGTGCAGATTCAATGGCCAGGTAGTGTAGTCAAAGACTTAAAGATTATATTAAAAGTGCACGCGAGGACAACTGTGCAGACAATCACATGACATTATATTATATGCATATATCATTCAATACAGGAAGAGGAAGTGAGTTTACAACCAAATATGGCTTTACCACATTCCTCCCTACTAATACATTGGTTCATGCCAATATTAGCATAACCTCAGTCTATCTGAAGGCTTCCTGTCTCGTGCAGGATAATGATGCATAGTTTCTTGAAGTGGATTAACTACTTCAGAATTAGTAGTAGCCGATAACTCTTCATGAGTTGGTTGACTTGTTGATGACGGAAATGCAGGGCTTCCAGTATCAGACAACTCAGATGTCGACTCTACTGATAAACTTGGTTCAAGTTGTACATGAGGAAATTATCAAGAAATTATCAGGAAATTATGATATCCATGATTAATAGGCATAGCAATGTAATCATCTATTACCATTCTACAGTTTAGTGACTGGGTAGGCACACTGCTCTATAAGGCCACAGGTACTATATTACTATCACTGGGCACATCCATGAACTATCCCTTTTACCTGGATTTGTGATAAAGGGTCTTTCCTAGCTTTCTTTAAGCAATAACCAACTAGAGAGGAAACTAGCTGTAGAACAAACTCAATGGATAAATACCCTCAAACTCCCCTTATCCAAGCTCCCCTCTGTCTGGGAAACCAGCCTTCCCTACTCACCTACTCACCCCTAGCAGCAAAGAGAACTACTGCGATGAAGATGCTTTCCACAATAAGGAGAAAACTGTAGCTTCTACTCTAGTGTGTGCTTGAAGAGCTAAAATTTTCTTTAATTCCTGAGAAGATGGAAATTGTTCATGAGCTTGAGAAAGGAAACTTTCCGGGAGCATTGTTAAACACAATAATTGGGATTGCAGTGAATCATTCAATGTCCTAGGCATCTCACTGCTGTGGCTGGAATCTCAAGCACCAATCCAGAATACATAGGAAATGTCCAGGAAATAATTCAGGAGTCAACTCCTTATGATGTTCCAACTGATTGAGATCATACCCTAGTACCAGCCTAATATAGAGCCCTGTACTTTCAGGTGTGTGGGTACTACTCTATACTGCTGCTGGTGCAGGTGACACATGTTTACTGATTAATTAAAATGGTATCAACCTATTTAATTTACCAAATAATATAGAGCAAAGTAGAGGAAATGTTAGGTTACTTCTGGCGTATTTGAATATGGAATATTTCATAAAGTATGTGTTACTTGTCCCACTACTGATGATGTTAATAAGTAGAAGGTAAGTGTATTATTTTGAACTCACCTTTTCATCTCTGGAAATCTAAATCCCAGGTGTTAAAAAATGCATGAAGATCTGATGGAAAATTAGGGGCTTTAAAGTTGCTATTAACTAGTATTGCTAATATGCTTATTAAAAGTTGGGATGAGTTATAAGTAAAATATGGTGATCAAATGTTCTATATATAGTAAAGATCTTCCACCAGCATATTTACTAAGTGCTAAATATAGATTATGGAAAAATAAATGGTAGGTGTCAATTGCTAACAAAAAAAGCTGGTGTACTTATCTTTTCTTTGATGTTCCACATCCACTCCCTTAACATTGTAAAATAGGGCGCCAATCTACTATATTGAATTTTAAAATTTCCAGCATGATAGAAGATGACTTCCTGGTATCAGATTCATGAGAAACACAATCAAAAATACCTGAAGGGGGATATCATCAAGCACACTATTATGGCTTAGGAACTAGAATTATACTGCTTCTAAGAATGTAAACATCACGGCTGTGTGGCCTTACCCCATACAGAGGCACTGATGATGGGTTATTAAACACCCCACAGTATATAAAGCACGAATTTTTCTAGAATACACATCACAAGTATTATTAATACAACCAGAAAGATACTTTACTTCATTGAACTTCATTAAAAGTTCTACAGAACATAATATAACTATCAAACTCACTTTATCATAATGGGATACATCAGAATCATAACATATTGTCTAGCTGCACTGTTCCTCTACAGTGAATGTGTGTTGAGCAGACCCATAGAGAACACACAGACTCTCCAAGAAATGGAACAAGGATCACTTCAGCAGGAAGAGAATGACTTCCAACTCAAGTTTGCTATACTGAGCAGAAGCTCTGGAAAATATTTGACAATGCTTGAAAATGGCTCTGTGTTTGCATCTGGGGTTCCAGTGAGGGGGCAGTTGGCACCATCTTCACACTGGTACCTCCACATGTCTGGAAGTGTCCACAGATTAGAGAATGTGCACAGCTATGATCACTACCTTGCAGTGGCTCACAGAGACAATGTCAGTGTACTTGTGACACATGATATTAGCAAGCCATTCACTCTCGAGATGAGTGATCAGCAGAAAAATATATCTGAAGATGGAGATGCACAAAATACTACACATTATAATGAGACCACCTTCATTGCTAATTCTACCTCAACTTTTTCTGTCCTCGTAGAGTGGAACATTCATTCGGTTGACACGCTCATTAATAATGTGATGTTGGTGAGAGATGGTACTGATTGTTATCTCTGCTTCAACCATGAAGGCTATCCACAAAATAAGCTCTGTTCACTGCTTGAAATGAGAAATAACATTGATTTTGTGTTTGAGCCAATCTTTTAGGCCAACCATCCACCACCAATCTGAATGTTGCAATAACCAGGAGTGCGGGTTTATGGACAACTGCACTTATAAAAATGCATTGTATCACTTATTGACACACAGCACTATCTAAATTATATACACATAAGTTAATAATGTTTTATATTTATAACTATGGATCACTTTTATAATTTTTATTCTGTTATTCTTGTAAATGGGTGACTTAAATAGTCTGATAATAATCATGTTTCAGGAAATAAAGTACTAATTATAATCACAATGATGAAAATAGCTAATCTACTGTTATAAGGTTCAGATTTTGTATACTGTTCATATAACAAATCCTTGCTGAATTTGAATTCCCCCCCATGAGTGTCATATGGTTCATCATCCATTGCATGTAGTATTTAAAGTGCAAGTTGCTGTTTGAGAGAGACAGAGAAAAGAAGGTTTAAAGTTTTAATCATTAATTTTGATTATTATAGATCTATGTATCAATTATTTCCTTGCTAGTATTAATTGACAATAGTATGCATATTGCTATATAATAATGTTATTATTTAGCATATTCTGCCATGTACATAGAGTAGACTGTGGATTGGTGTGCTGGAGCCAGTGCAGACATGGAAGAAGAAAAAACAACACACATACCATATTACAATTTAAAAATATGAAAAATCCCCACACACAAAATGGTCCACCTATTATAAGTAAAATGTTTCATCATCAAATAGAGAATGTAAAGGTATTCCTTATTTCTGTATGTTGGAGAAATGATGTCTCAGAGACCATAGCTGTCTTTGTTTGTGCTATTGGGTTATTAAGTTTCTTAGTTAATTGTTTGCAATACATTTTATTTTTTACTATTAGACTCTATGAAATACTTTTCAATTCATCTGAAAATCAATTGTAGTTATCTATAAACAAACTTTAACTAATACAATCCCATAACATTTTAAAATTGGATTTTTGAATACAATGATAGTATTGTTCTCTTCATTGTCTAAATTATACCTCTTCTGAGAAGCCATCATATCACAAGTATAAACAAACAAAAATTTTAATCTTCTTATCCTAAGAAGTGATTATATCAAACTAGCTGAGTAGGTTGGTTGTGCAGACTGAAAATTGGAAACCTTGGAGCAGTCCATATGATTAGTTAGCAGGAATAGTCATTCATTATTCAGGGTACTTTTACTCTTCTTCTTATTCTTCTTCTTCCTCCTCTTCTTCCTCCTCTTCTTTCTCTTTTTCCTCTTCTTTTTCTCTTTTTCCTCTTCTTAGTCATCTTCCTCTTTTCCATTTCTTCTTCTTCTTTATCTTCTTCTTTATCTTCTTCTTTATCTTCTTTATCTTCTTCTTTATCTTCTTCTTTATCTTCTTCTTTCCTTTCATGTGAATAAATGAAGTCAAAATTAATGTGTGCGATGTAATAAAGTGGGTGTATTTTAATCAAGTATGTGAGGACATTTATCAGACATTTCATTTCCTTCCTACTTCAAAAGTGCTTCCTACTCCTATGGCACTATAAGGTTTCTGCCTCAAAGTGAAACTGCTTGCGATCTGTAGTTGGTGGGGGAAATGTAAACACACATATACATACAGACACTTCTGTATGAGATATGAACCAGTTCAGTATTCAGCTTTAGTGGAAATGGAAGCTGTGCAGAAATGTATTTCTAATAATAGAATGTAAACCAAATTAAATGGAGCATACTGATTATCATCATAATTCAATTTTATATTTAAGGTATCTTTATTTTTTATTCCCTGAAATAATAATCAAGATGCAGTTTCATTGCTTGAATATGTATTTTCTTTTCCAGTGATCATATAGGCATTGCTCTGTAATGAATTAAAATGACCAAGTAGGCTAAATGAGAGGTCACTCCACTATGACTGCCCTGTTGCTGATGTTCTTTCAGTACTATAGAAAATCTCAGGTTGTGTTCTTTCCAATGTTTTCATGCTATTTTTGATGTTAACAATTCTATAAGAATCAGAAATATGTCACATAAACCAAACATAATTAGAGATAATGGAGGGGTAGGGGTGTAGGATGTAGTTAATCACATGATAGTGTTGAGGTAAAGGGTCAGGGAAAAGGTGTGGGGAAGAGTGTGGCAAAGTACAAGATAAGTGGGTAAAGGTTTGAAGTTTTAGGTTTCAGAACTAATTACACTATTGTTTATAGCAATTTATACATTTCTTCTTTTTTTAAATTTTTTTATTAAGTGAGCTAACGATAATATCTGCTCTATTCTTCCATTGTGTGTACATGCTGTGTGTACCCAGGAACACAACAACAAAAACGGAGCAAACTGTCCAGCACATGGACACAGACATTGAAGCAGGTACACAATGGTAATCAACTCAAGTTATAACCAAGATACCCTGAAAAAACACAAATTTTGTAT